>DWDX01000774.1:0-22998 GCA_018245675.1 Agara michaeli | reverse complement strand
TTAAAGTACCTATAAGTATATAGTATTATATATATATATATATATATATAATACTATATACTTATAGGTACTTTAAGTGTAAGACGGTACACACTGTACACAGAATGCATTATCAACTTTCAAAGAGACGTGTATTTTTAATGGAAGAACAGTTTTAAAATAAATTAGATGCTCCCTCATTTTACTCGACCGATGAAATAAATACACAAAACATAAAGCGTACATATCAGTTATATAAAAAAACACGTAGTACATAAAATGGAATATGTTACGCTGTATTATACCAGAAAAAGGATTCCTTAAATATAAAATGTTCACCACAGCACCGAGACTCATTGAAAGCCCTATAAAATGTTAGTTCGCTTTTCATTACGTTTTAAAGCACGCTACCGGTGTTCGTACACACGAAAATACACGATCACACGACTCCGTCAAGTTTATTTTGCGAACATAAACGTCACATTCATTTCGCCAATCGTGCAATCCTTTGGTTTGGAATAAACCGTAATTCAAACGTTATACATAACATTACTTTGTTGTATTGAAATTTCATAACTAAATTCTTCTTTAATGGTGTACCTAATCATATTAATTTTAACAATACATATTTCTGACTCGATGCCTCTCTCCTACCCTGTTAGAGACCTGACGTGATAGTACAAAAATATGTATCTTAGCTATTAGTTTTAACAGTCAATGAGTTCAATCGACAGCAAGTGTTTTGTATGATATTTCAATGGAAAAATCCTATTTTCCCAATCCACTCGTAGAAACGACATAATCTGTAAATATCCATTCTCATTTATATGTTTACGAAGTGCCTTACGTGGTGCTACAAGTTCACCACTATGTACATGCGACGCTCTGTTATTTCCCTTGACAGTCATATTACTGCAACTTACCACCAACGTAATAAGAACTTCCTTGCCCGCCGACCGTCGTAAAAGATGTACGAGGTACAGGCAGAAGGGAAGGTCTAAAAGGTCTCGCCTGACTGGTTATGTTATATACGATACAAGGGTCCTTTTAGCCCGCAGGGCTGTAATTTGCACCTGTAGTCGGTGATATTATGTGAGAAATTTTGTATTACTTGATATAAACTCTAAGGGAATCGGGCAGCGCTCCGATTTTAGATTGATATGAAGTTTATACGATTCATATAATGAAGAAAAAAATGCTGATGTCTTTTTCATATTTCTCGATGACTTTAATGTTTAATGTTACAATACAAAACGTTAGAAACGTGTATTTGTTACTTAATTATAACTAAGATTTTTTATAATGTAAGAAATTGACTGTTAGGTACATAGAATTTTGATGTGAATGTGTCTGATGTGTGTGTGATGTGTCTTTGAATTCGGTCATAGAGTCGCTTGCAAAAACCAGACGTAACGAAATGCGCCATGGCATGATTGCTTCTTAATCTGGAAGTATAGCACCTACCGGCATTCTTTTAGTACCATAATTTAGAGGATAGACACCATAATTCGATAATTTATACGTCGCTGGACGTATAAATTATCGAATTATGGTGTTATCGAATCACGATACATTTGTAACTAAATTTAATTAGTTACTACTCCTCAAGACATTGATCGATTCGAGCGGAAGTGGTTGCGTTTGACAGAGCTCACGGTGTTACAGTACAAGTGATACTCGTACATAAAACCCATACTCGTACTTGTGATCATTAGAATTTGTAAAATTTGAAAGTTTGGCCACTGCTCTGCTACGGCGCCACCTGCGGTACGTATCGTACAAAACTGGCTTGCAAGAGCTCGGGTAGCAAGGGAAAGAGAATCGAGGTCCTCGAAGACCCGCTTTGATCTCGACGGAACGTATTGGTATCCACAGGGAACGTATTAGCTCAAGTCAAGGGCAGGAACAACAACTCGTAAGACGAAGTAGAAGACGCATAAAGCAGTCTCGAGTATCATTATTTGATGCAACTATGGCCGCAATTGTGGCAGAGAACCAACTTAGAGAGACATAGGCGCAATATGCGTGTTGTATCGCCTCTACACCGGTGAGTGCTTCGAGAAACTTATTGACCTGGTGCCTGCGTCACCTTTCCATCATCGTACCACTCGGCGAAAAATAAGGTTTAACATCAACTGGACCTGTGGCGGTTCTCCAAAATGGGTTTGTACGTTCTTTCCTACCGCGTACATGTAACTTGTAGAATGAACTTCCGTCTAAGACATTCTCTAGACCGGGGCGCTATGACATGGCGCTCTTCAACAAAGACCCTAATAGAGCTCGGTCCAGTCTTCACTCCAGGAAATCATTCATTACATTCCGTGTCTGCAAAAATACTCTTATTGAAACTTTTTAAAAGTCACTTTTCCAGAAGACATATAACCACTCAACTACTATAGTATACTTATTTTGGAAGGATTAGAATTAATTTGTAAAACCTAGTGGCTCTGCTATTTGTATATCCATAATACAAATCTTAATCTCAAAACAATTCTATCTCAAAAGAGCTACAGCACATGATATCTGAATAGCAAAATGATTAAGTAGTCCCATTGCTATGTAACAGAAACTGCAGCGAATTTTTATATAAATATAAATACATACCAACAGGTAACCGGTGATTTAATAGATATTAAATAAAATACATAGAATATTTCTAGAAATGTCTTTCTGAAGTACAGTTGCCAATAAAACAAACCTGTCAAATTTAACTGCGATGTCAACTTTGTTATTAACACAACTTCCTGTCACTAATTTGCAACATTGTAATTATAATATTTTAAAGATCTTAGAAAATATGATTTAATACTTTTTTACATCCCACTGCTGGGCTCAGGTATTTTATGCGGCATACGTCGATATACTCCAACACGCTGCACCAGTGCGGAAGAGTGGAGAGTTAAGTCATCTGAATTGTGTAAAAAACCACAATCAAAAAGTAATACAACAACCAAGAAGGCATTCGACCAGGAACAAATTCAAGTAAGGACATGCTTTCGAAGTTGCTTCGACGAAAAAGGACAGACACAAATGCGAATAATTTAATCAATGTGGTGATATGGCCGATACTAACTGCACAAAAGAAAAAAGATAACATTTCTATAATAAATTTCTCGATAATACTAAATTATTCAACTGTTGTTCATGCATTTGCTTTGGGTTGACATAGTCCACCGTATGTTAAGCAGTTTATTTCATACAACGTTAGTTAATTAGAACCATGGTTCAACCAGCGAACCAACACATAAGGCATTATAATAAGTTCTATTTTTTAAAAGAAATCTACAAATGACGGTTGGTCATTAATTACCTAACCTAACAGAAAATTAATGGAAACTGAAAAAAGGGAGACAATCTCAATATTCACACGATAAGGTAAAAGATGCAGTAACATGTTTATTCAACTAATCTAGAATCATCTTTAAAACATAATATGCATGTTACCTTTAAGATTTACAATAAGGAAATTCCGAAAGACATTGATAAATGTCACCGTGTCATGGAAAATAACAGTTTTAGTTTTTTAACTATACCGATAAAACACAGAATATAACACGGAGAGTACAGTTGGAAAGCGGCTGAGGAGACGGTGTCATCACCGCCGCCTCCACTTTGACTCACACTCCATATATGTACATACAAATGACCTCACCTACCTTGTTCTTAAGGTAGTAACGATGATTATAACCACGTTTTACTAATACAGGTTTCAGAGGGGTTCATAAAGATTTTATAAATAAGCACACAGCTCGTATACGATAGTAAATAGTTATCATCGTCCAACAGTATTTAGAGCATTAGAGTAGTGATCTCTATACTGCTATTTTACTTTTATACGGATTTCATATGATATAATATTGACATGTTCCAGTATCACTCATATTTCTGATCAACAGTGCATGAACATTACGTCAAATAACCGATACATGCGAAGCTAGATAAATCGTTATGTTTACATAAAAGCAGTCCCGAAAAAGTTGCATTGAAACAGTTTCACAACAATAGTGAATTATTAAGTAAGAAAAAATTTAAACTTCCTACTTAACAATTTTTAACCTCCCATTTAATTTAAACTGCACATTTGTTTGAATCATCTCCATTCAGTTCGACGATTTAAACAAATTTTAGTCTATAGGTTTTAACGCCATAATTGTCATGCATCCCTACCCATTTGAAAAACGATTTATCTGCAATACAACAATTGTGACTGCTCGATTCCATAGTAAATATATTCTAGTAGCAAACAGTTTATTTGTCTAGCCATGCCAAAGTCTTGTATTAACAGGTTCCTACGAGATTTCCACTTTTCAACAATAACATGTACAATATTTATGAGAGGAATTTCTCACCGCGGCCCCGAAAGATCGCATCTCGATTTTATTAGACACATGTCGCGCATTATTTACATTGAAGTCGACGATATCGGCAACGGTACACCTAGCGTATTCGCCAAAAGCGTATTCATATTAGATTTTCGATCTCACAATGCCAGCCGGCCGTATCAGAATGTCGCGAATACATTCGATACTTTATTCGAGAGTCTATTCGAGCGCGCGCTTGCCGCGACACGGAAGCGTGTCAAATAAATACAGGTTGAATATATCCGTTGTCGTGCTGTGATCCTAGTATATTGTGCTGATAACAATGAACATTTGTTTGTTTGTATTGTTTCTTGCGTACCTCTTTATGAGATGCCCCGCCATGTTGTATCGCCGAGACTCTGACAATGTCTTAAAACCGGGTAATGTATTTTTTTAACTAGTTTTACAATTTAAAATCATAGTTTTTGCGTCTTCATTTACAAATCATGATAAAAAAAGGTGAACAATATCAACTTGGATAATCCGTGCAAATAAAATATATCAGGTACTAAGAGTTCCAGAAACTTCAGTGTTTATTTCATATTCATTTCGTTGTGGCACTTTTGTAACATAAATATTTATTTACATGTATTTATGTATTATACTTTAAACAATCTGTAAATGGTTTACAGAAGTTTCCATACAATTCATAAAAGTCAAACCTCAAAGCGAGGCTATCCCACCTTCCAGCTTGAGAACGAGCTTGTTAGTGGCAAACTCTGAAACTCCAACAAGACTTAACTAACCACAACAACTGAGACTAACAGCTGTTTGACGTTTCCATCGCTCCCCTTCCCTTCCATCTTCCATCCAAGGACTGACGATGCTCAGCATTGCTTAACTGGATAGATCGCTTACGACATAACACTGTGAGGGGTTCGTAGGCAGATGCTCGTACCCTCGCCCGAACAATGCACTAATGTTAGACATATGCCGGATTATATAAGAATAAATTTACTTAAAGCACAAAACATTATATAAATATATAAATGCAGATATTTTATATATATTTTATATTTATATATATGCAGTGAGTGGCGCGACAGTACAAGGTTTCGTTTTTAGAATGTTCTAGACTTGACATTTAACTGGTGTAAATTTTTAAATTAAGCTCAGCAGGTATAATTTGTATACGTTGATAACGTATGGTTCAGCTATATGTTTTAAACGGTCGTAATATTTTGTATGAAAATGTATGTTGCGGCGGACTTATAGCAAAAGTTATTACTAAAATAGAGAATACAATATGTATTTATATATGTAATATGAATATTCATACATGCATGGAATGCGTGAAACGGCGCGGGGATATATTATCCTTTGATTACTTTTATTTTTGTCATTGCTGCTGCTACTCTTTCTAGAGCGGTTACATGTATTCTCAAGTTGTAATGGCCTCCGATTACAAAAATATTATTGCCTTTGTTTGAAATGTGAATGACGTGTTCAGTAAATAAAATATAGGTAAATATTGGCTGCATAATATTTGTATAATCTTGTACGAAACTGAACCTCTATATATTGCAATACAGAGAAACATAAACAACATTATTCTAAAGTACCATTAAAATATCTCAGTTAAAAGGCCTCACCGCGCTCACCGCAGTGCTCTAACACGGACCGCATAGCTTAGGAGCTTGCGACAAAAAATGACCGCAGCACAGATAACGTTCTACTCGCAAGACGTACACACTGTAACAGTGCCGCGGAATTAAAAGGACCAAGAAATGGACGACCGCAATATTATGTTTACATTGTCATTTATATACAACACCTTGAGAGGTGAACAGGTTTTATTTTGTATAAAATACTTATTTATAACAACGTAGCCTAATTGACATTTCCTTTTCTAAATGAAACGTGCACAAAAACAAACAGCGTCTAAAACCGGTACAAGGCAAAGATGTTCATATAGTAATGAAAAAATCATACGCAGGTATTTTATATACTTTTTAATTCCAGTGTAAAAAGTATGGGAAATAATAAAAATAACAAGAAAGCTTATAAAACCGATGACTCTTATTCTACATCACGTTCATAGAAGGGAATTCATGCTTCCCGCGACCTTGCATTATTGAAACTTTAAACTACTTTCATTTTTATGTTAACACTGTTAATACCAACATACGTATGACAGTTATGCAAATTAAACTTTTTATTGGTATCGAAAGTAACGTAAATGTACTAGGGCATGAAAGCATTATATGTAGTTTATCTCGCTCTTTTTATAATAATAAGGTATTGGAAAGAATAGTCACCATGCCGCTGTATTTACCAAAGATTTCCATATGATGTCCTAAGCGAGCCGATCTATTCTAAATTTGTACATATGTTTATAGACATCCATTACCGGTGTGCCAACCACAAGGCATGAAATTAAACACCTGTGCATCGAGCTTTATTTTTATATTTACTTTATATTGCCATGTAAGGATAGGGTGGTATAAATGTCTGCTTTATATTGTATTCTTTATTTATGCATTTATTTTGTACCTATCGTAAAAATTCGACAGATTTTAATACGTAACTTAAATAAAACATAAAGCGTTTCGTAGTGACGGTACCTTATTCTTTTCATCGTAAAAATAGACATTTTATCGCCCGCACCCACTATCTGATATAATATTATGTAAAGTATCGTCTCAAGTGCAAACTGCAGTGTTCGGTAGATCACAAGATACTCTTAAATACTCGTCGAAGTTATTTATTGTTGATTATTCTGCCATACAAAAACTACATATGAATGAGAAATTGTATTTGTTCCTTAACTTAATAATCAATGTATGTGCGCACATAAATAGTTCTAATTTCCGAATGCACGAAATAACAGCCGACTTCAAACTTCAACGATTCCTTTGTAAGTTTCCATTGCTGAGCAAAGACGGTCCTAGAATTTGCGGAAGACCTGGACCATATTGCACATTGCTGCTCCACTGTGGATTGGTGGAGATACTCGATTGTAGTCTAAACGTCTTTCGGGATTTTTTACACAGCCTTTAATGTCTCCGTCTTTAACAACCGTTAGTAACTATAACAACCGGGGCCGACTGCTTAATGATGAGAGTGAAAGTGAAGTGAGAGAAAATGAGAGTTATTTCAGCAAATAAAAATGAAAAGTACGTACAATTTAAAATTACATGTAGTGGGATGAAAGTTATTCGCTTTGAAATGCGACGCAAGTGCACTTTGGAAACAAAAGGACAGTTGTGTCCGATTACATCACGATTGTGTTTTGAGCACTCAGCCTCGTACACTTTGTATTCTTCTTGCACTGGTAAAAGAAGTTAAGAGTAGAAGTATCACGATATGTAGACACCTAATTTTTAAAAAAAAATTAAACACATTTAATAAATACTTCATACTTAGGTGGGATTTTGGTTCGAAATTCAAATTCAAATTCAAATTCAAATTCAAATTGTTTTATTCATCATACGGTACATACATACACTCAATGAAGACTAATATTCGTAGACTAATATTGCCGAGTTGCTGTCCTCTGACACGCAAACGTATTATTCTGTGCCTACTCTCTTTATGGAGAATAGTTGGAAGATACGTATGGCACTCTTCCGTGGCTCAGGAATTATTATCGCGAGTAAGCCCTGCACATTTCTGGACTAAAACTAATGTTTATATTGGAGGGAAGTATATCAGCATTTATTTCTTCGTGGAACATTTATTGTCTTAAGCAGGGATTGGTGACCTATTCAAAAGACCTTGTTTTTTTTTATTAATCATTAATTACACTGTAATACTTATATAAAAATATTATTTTAAATAAAGAACACAGAGACAAGAAAAAATGAGGTACAGATTTTAATCCTATAATATAAACCCAACTTGAACGTTGTTGTGCATACTTTAATCGAGTTATCAATTTCACACCTACCATTTTCAGGATGAAATTTAATTGGTTAAATGCTAATTTAAAGTTCTGGAAACAATGAGTGTAAAATATTACCTGCTAGATACCTTTAAAAATTGATGTAGGTACTGGTACGTAATGGTAAATAAAATATTGCTCTGGTAATTAAAAGACATTTAACTATTTTCAATTATTTGGACGCATTTCTAATCTTTTAATTATTGTTCAGTGAGTAATAAATACATATACATAGTATTCACAAAGCTGATTTCTAAATATTTGTTACAGAAAGTATTATTATCGATTAAACAACAGATTTGTAATTAATCGATACTTCCGCTAATATTTACGCAATTCTAAACAATTTGACAATTTGAGAGGTGATAGAACATTTATACGGTTCGCCCGGGGATCTACCACTGTCACACCTATTTCTGCCTTGAAACAATTGCTATTCAAGAACTTGCGTTTCGGTTTGAAGGGTATGGATACTGGGCCACCTGTATACCAGAGGGGAGCATTTCAGTCCTAAAGACTAGCAACGCATCTTTGACCGACTTGTGATAGGGCGGATAGTAACAAATACTAACTACACTTTACTAACAAGTACTAACTGGACTAATTTTACGAACAACCCCGTTACTGTAATCCTGTTACTATCGAATACTCACCAACTAATTGTTATTAACACCTATTACTAACTGAATTCACACTAATAGTCCCATTCCTAAAGCCATATTAGAGGTCAGTTGCAGATGTTCATGGGCGGCAGCGGTCACCCGTGACTGCTGCCTGCTCGTTTGTTACTCTCTTACCGTTGAACGCCGAAGATACTTACAAAAATGAGAATATCGACTATTATAGATGAAATCGTCAGCAAAACTAGCTTATTCACGGTAATAATTCCATACAGATGTTTGTAAAAATCATAATATAAAATGATTATGCACCTGTCTGAGTATTTCATATATTATGATAACATTACCGGTCGCAGTTGTACAACGTTGTGTGACTTGTCGGCCTTGTCGGCTTCAACACGCACGGGCCACGGTCGAGTGACCAGTTCCCGCTATTATGTCACGTGCACCTCTTATAAGTGTTCTGAATGTATGTCAAACAACTACGTTTGTAAGCTGGAATGGCGGTTTAAAAATAAATAATGCGCTTTGCACTAAGCCGCATCTGAAAATAGTATATTCCATATGCGGTTCAAACAAATACCAATTTCTCCAGAACACACGATTATTTTAATACAAATATAAAAATTTCCTGAACATTTATTGCTATGAGCTAGTAATTTTGAAACAGTATGACAGTAATCATTGCTGTGTCCGTAATAGCTTTTTAAAAGAAACAATTTTAACAAATTTACAGAGCTTAGTTCAAAACTTATAGATTTGTTACTCACAGGTACTTTATTTTCTTTTAATACCCTTCTTGTAATACAACAAAAACAACTTTCTAATGATAATCAGCATTATAAGTCAAGTGTTACCTTAGTTTTTAATTTCACTATACGTTCTAATATATGTACATAGGTTAGCTCATAATACCTACTTGTATTTAAGTTGCAACGTAAATTTTACAAATAAATAAGTTGAATTATAAAAAAAATAAAAACCGACTTCAAAGGGAAAACTATTCTAAAACAAATTAATTTGCACTAAAAAGTAAACAAATTATACAAGGTCCTTGTTATTCTTGGAGTCGGTGTCTCTTCTCCGGAGCTTATCCGGCTGACACCGACTCCAAGAATAACAAGATAGGGCTTTGTATTATATGGTTACTTTTTAGTACAAATTAATTTGTTTTAGAATATTTTTCCCTTTGATGTCGGTTTTTATTTTTTTGTTAAAAGTTTTGTTTTGTAACCTTAATCATTTGGCTATGCTGATTCTGGTATTTTTAAAATACTTTAAACGTGTACCCACCTAATTGTCTTACTACAGCAATATGAATTCCATTTTAATTTGTCCTTATTGAGTGGAAGAACTTATATTTTTCATAGTTTTAACACTTGTACATTGTAATACATGGTTCTTAAGTATTCGTTAACAGCGACAACGCAGTATGCATATTATCTAAACATAGGGACGCCAGCATCACGTACGGCACAGAAGTGCTGTTTGAGAACGCCCGCAGCACTTCTCGTTCCCGCAACAGTTACGGTTATTATAAAGACTTTTGTTAGTGCCTCACTCTTTGTTTCACGAATGCGCTCCTACGATTTTTTACTTTACGTACAAATATTCGAGTGGAAAGTTATTTTTTCAATATCGCTGCTCACCCGACATTCATTTCTTCCAGGTATATAATTTGTTTCTATCAATTAACGTACAATAATTCCACTACAATCGCGTCTAAAAATCCACTGACAACACTATTTTAAATTGTCACGTTAATTTACAGTAATTTATTTGCGTCTATAGAAAAAGATGGAAATGAATAATTTCGATTGTGCACTTTGTTACTGCTGGCTAGCAACTGTCGTTGTTATCGTCATCACTTGACTGACAAGAGAGGCAATACGACACGGAAATTATATTTAACTAGCTGTTACCCGCGGAATCGTCACGTCGTCAAAAGGATTTATTTGTATTGTATTTGTTCTCACGTCATACGGTTATTACCCCCGTAACACCGTCTATAGCACTTGTTTGATTAAAACCTACATCCGCAAAAAAAAGGTAGCCTATATCACTCTCAAAAGACAAAAGACCAGGAAGTTTATTTGCCTAAATATAAAGGTTTTACAAGATTATTAGTCCAAGCCATATTTTGCCTTTTACGGCGTACAATTCAAGAAATGAAAGTAAACTACACTAAGTATTTACTATTGCTAAATTATTACAAGAAAACTGACACACATGTAAGGTTCAAAACAAACATAAAACCGTGACTCTGGTACCCAGCATTGCACATACAACAAGATATTAATACACTCTTCAGGCTTTCAACTATCTCCATACTAAACAACACATCGATCTGTTCGACTTGAAAGAAATACAAATAACAAACAAACGTTTTTTCACATTTATAATACTCATATTAGTATGGATTGACAATTACCACATCTAAAGTAAATAATCAATAATTAGTGCCACAAACTTGAATGTTAAAAAATCCCAATTTATAATTTTCTTCAATCTACATATGTCGTAGTAACTAGGGGGCACGAAAAACACCTAACGAAAAATGGTCCCCGCAAGCCAAATAAATCCATGGACTATTGTAGAAAGGGTTGAATTTCTACTCGTAGCTAGGATCAGTTATAACATCTTCAATTTACAGCAAAATGTTGCATGTAAAGTTTCTTAGCTACGAAGGTGATAACAAGCAAACAACCAAAACATCTCCGACATACTCTATATCGGCGAGACGTTAATAAATAGATTATTTCTTTATTATTTCAGATCTGTTGCCAGTATCGTCGACGGTGATGCCTATGCCATTCTATTCGGTCTACGGGTACGAGAAGAAATTGTTCCGAAGTAAATACAAGGAACGACCCCAGGGGAAAATCTCGCTAGTCACTAAACAGCCCAAATAAAAAGACATCTAATAGCCTACCATTAAAGCAGTTTTGTGCTTTTTTCTCCCTCGGCTATAGAGGAAATTAGAATGGAATTATCTACGTAATGGAACGACGACCAGGCCGTGTCCACACGAAAAACGAACGAGGGAATTGAATGATCAGTTAAATGGAAAATGGAATTGTGAACGGGAGAATTGATCAAAATTTTGCTATAGCTGTAAAGTTAACATTTTAAAACTGGTATTTCACATTTGTTCATTATTTGTGTTAAAATCTTGTTAAATATAATTATTTCCGTCGTGCACATGGAACCACACCGATACTGCGTATTAAATTAAACTTCAATATTAACGATTTAATAATATAATTGTGTTTTAAACGCGCGTGACTGTCAAAAAGTATGTGAACTTTGAATTCTATAAATTGTACCATACAGTGCCTTGTAATTAAATGTGAAAAGTAACATTTTCTAACTTGCTACTTATTTCCTCTCATATTAACTGCACAATTAAGTATCAATAAAGTATTTCATTTCGATTTATAAAAAGGCTTATGCGTTATTTTAAATGCAATCGAATAAAATACATTAACATTAAAGTTCTTTAAACTATTTTTATTCTTCTCTTCGACGAACTACAAGTAGCCGCAATATTGACACGACTGTGAGGGGGAATGCCGCACGCAGCACTTTCTCAAGATCGATAATTAAATGACAACATTGATTACATATAACAGGTTTTAAATAATATCTTTTACAACATCCAAATGCAGTTGGAGTACAAATGAAAAACCAAAGATACAACGCAGTCGAGATAGAATAAACCTAAGTACACACAGTTTAAAAATATTAATTAGTACATTTTAAACGAAGGCGCTCTTAAAGCTGATTTCGAATTTTGAGCTGACTTAATTCCATCTAATTTAAATATTTTTCAATTGCATATTTAAAATTGGAAATGTAATGCCATTCAGTGTATATTTATTTTGGATTACATGTATAATTAACATACATATAGTGTTATATCTCGCTTGTGAGATTGCGGATTTCTTTTGTGTCCTTGTTTTTGACTGCGATTAATATGTACAGCTCGCTTCTGCGTAATCTCCTGAGCATTAACATTGAATCATATTTTTAGGTGAGCGAAGATACGATGAGACGTTTTATGTGATGAGAATAGGCTTTATAGGAGCACTGATCTTCCTCATCAATCCACCACGATGCATATTGTGTACACTTCTGTTCTATAGGGTCTTAATTATTTATTTTTATTACAGTTGCACGTTTATTTTTTCAGAAGCATTTATCAGGCCAACGGACAGTTGACTAACACATCCACTTATATATGAGTGCCATTTTTTCGCTGAACCCCAATAAATAACTAGCGCACTGTTGTATACGTGCGTGGCATTCAAAAAGTGGACGAAAAATGTTCTCTAACGTCTGACCCTGACAAAAACGAATAAGGGTAAATAAAATACACGTACAAATACACCACATTACAGCTACTTGTACACTTGTCAAGCTTCGAGTTAGGTAAAGTTAAATGTAACATTCAGCATTGTATATAAGCATTCGATATAAATACGTTCTTAATATGAACATGAAAGTATACACAAACGTCCATATAAATATCCATAGTTTTCTAAAATAATGAAAATATTCATACGTAAGGTACTGAATAAAAACACAAAATCTCAGTGTTTCTGCGAACGTAACACAGACAAACAACCACACGCCCCGGGAATTACATCAAATATACATAATGCACATTTTATACAAAATAAATCCATGATCTAAAACTCATTCAATGACTCTTCTGTTGCGTCCACACAGTAGACGTCGCGGTAGTCAAGCATACGGTAAACTATCTGAAAGTGCTACAACCCTTGATTTCAATGATAGGTTAAATAAGAATGTGATAATAGCAAGGAGGTTTCTTTATGGACTAAAAGATCCTCTGAAGTGTTCACCTGCGGAGGCGCCACCGCTATCCTTACCAACAGTGTTTCCATTTATAAATTGTGTGGTAAAACCTTGACACATTAAATATAAGTCGCTTCAAATTATCCTGAGAGGCAGCGACGCATCTGTGACTAATTACACGGAGTATTTGTGACGAAGAGACGAAGTTGGTTTTAACGACAAGATGCTTTCCATATCTTTAAACTAATATATAAAGTGAAATAACTCTACGACTGATCCAAGTAAGGTTAGTATTGAGAGTAATCCCCGTTCTTAACAATGTCAGAGTACGAGATTACGAACCTCCGTAAGACAAGGTATATAAATTAATGTATTTGTTCCTACACTGCTACCTATAATTATTGTTTTGAGATTTACTGCCATTAAACTTAAGCCCAAACATTTCGCCAGAGATATTTATAGACAACACTGTTTTCATATCGGCAATAGTCAAATCCGAGTAATCTTTAGAAAATGATAGTACAGTTCTACGGTATATTGATATTCACCAAAGGAACCATAAGATATTGCCTACTTGGCATTCTCTACCACTCAATGCAGAGAGATTTTGCCATGAATGGTGCAATCAACACATATAATAAATAATTAATATAACATACATATACACACATATATTCAAATTCCGATTAATAACATGCATACAGTTTGATTACGTCATGTCTATCCGCGGAAAAAAAGAAATTTTGAAGACATTCCAAACATATACCAAAAATCAAAGTAATGTATCTATATTTTTAATAGTAGGTAACTGAACTATACAAACAGTCATGGCTTTAATTAAAATTGACTTGCTACACACGGCGTTACAAACTTTAGATTCTGACGCAGTATGAACATTCCAACTATGTAAATATATTCGAAAACTTAATTCGGTGCCGACATATGTACTGAGCGTTAATATGTCGAGTTTATTAAGTTTCTACCGAGTTCAAGCTCTTAAATTCAATATTATATGTGCCCTCATATCGGAAACTGTATGGAGCAAGGAACGAAAACCGTTTTTCAATCAACATTACCGATATCCAGTTACGTTAACAAAGTTTGCATTGCGCTGCGCCTGTATTGAAAAATGTAACTAGTAAGTTACTACAGACGGACTCTTTACAAAAGGCATAACATCACATTACACTTGAATATTGAAAGTAAGTAATTCAACTAAGTACCATTAAAACACTAACTTATGTTTAGAAAAAAATTCACACTAATCTCAAAACATAAGCAAAACTAATTAAATGGGACAATAGATTTTGCAATCCTTGTATGACTCATGATTTATCAGCGAGATTTTGGGTAAAAATTTAATATGAACAAACTTTACCACGTGCTATGCAGTTGATAAACTTACACCTGAAAATATTCCAACGGGTAAGTTAACTTTTTATCAAAATATGTATTATTCTTATTAGGGTATTAATTTAATTATTAGATTTCCCTATTATGTATTATACAAATATTATACAAACGAAGTTGCAGTTAACAAATAGTATATGATATGAGAATTGAAAACAAAATAAATCTTGTGTAAATGTCATATAATATATGTAAAGTAACAACTAAACACCTACACAGTACGACAGAATTAATTGTGATGTTCGCATCACCATACTTGAAACCTGCGTGTATAAAGGCATTCATTAAAGACATTCCTGGTAGTCGCATCAATCGCGCATTTATATAGGCAAGTTTCATATCGTAGTCAACGTATATCCACTGTGATTTAAACATCTGAACAATTTATCCAGTGCTTTCCAGATCGATGCTAAGCGTCATCTACATCACTTAACAGTTCTGCCAACGAGCAATCCGAGTTAACCGTGGCGAAGTTAGTGGCGCAGTCTTCTAAACAAAGTTTGTAGTCTGGATTGTTATATTCATTAGCACATCGTCAATGAAGCGTAGAAGTTTAAGCATTTCATTAATCGTTTACTAAGTAATGTGAAAGCAAACTTTTAATTTTATGTGCCTTGAAATACGATTAATTAAACATCATAGTTAAATACTATTTATGTTTGGAAACATAAGTTCACCAGTCGTATTTACGTGAGGCAAACATTGTGAAAATTACAAACGGCCACACAGTGACATTTCCAATATGTCACCGGTTCTGCTTTGTGCACTATGTTCCGACGGTGCGTCCCCCACGCTGACCAGAAATCTAGCGTTCCAATATGCCACAATTCAATTCAATGTGTCATTCACATGATGAACTGGCCTGTTAGGTTTAATAGTTAGTGACTCCGACCCCTAAGCTATTAGTCAGTTCTATTTCTACCGAAGATAATAATCTCTGTGATGAACACGAGTTAAAACTCTATGGAATAAATTCTATGTATGGCCGTGAAATTTTCTACTTGTGTGTGTGTACATAAACGTCGCTTTATAAATATGTATGTTTTTCAGTAAATTACTATTTTTATTTATGAAATTCTAAAAACTACTACGTACTACATACGTAATCAAATTTTAATCGATACAAAGATTTACCTTTGCCGTACCTTCATATGTTTCAAGTATTAGCTTTTGAATCAACAAAACGGGAAGTGTGAGCAGGTGAGTATGGCTTAATATTGACATAAACAACTCTCTGGTGTTTGCTCATTCACCTACCAAGGCTACAAACATACCTAATCTAATGAGTTAATTACCGTGAATTTTTCCCTTGCCTTTTTTCTCTCGGGCCACACTACCTTTGGAATAAAAGAAATTAATAAATCAAAATGATTTTGAGCTTCATTGAGTCTATGTATTTATATTATGTATACATAATATTTAATTTACAAAAATTGTGAGAGATACTAACCAAAAAAACCTTTTTCCTAAAAAATCTATGATTTATGAAAAAATCCATTTTCATTAAATTTACAAAAAGTTAAAACAATATTTTGTGAACCTCTTTTCCGCAAGACTGCTATCATTGGACTTTTTGTTTTTTAACATTCTTTTGGACCGCCATATTACGCTACTGGCAAAAACTAATATTCGAGAAAAGAAACTTGTATTGTTGTTCTTTCTTATTAAATAGATGTCAGAGAACCAACTTCTCTAATATCGTGCCCTAATAACACGATAATAAGTTTGTTTGTAGGTGGGCTTCTGTTTTTAGTAAGTATTGTACGAGTTATCATCACGAACAAGACGCTTATATACATTGATCAGAATAAACTGATTTATTATTATATATAGGTGCATAACTACATACCGTGTCACCTATTTCCCATAGGTCTTCCTGTTCGTTGGAGTAGGATACCCACTGGCTACCATCCTAACAAACTTCTTTAATCTATTCTACTTATACCAAAGTCATCATACACGCTTATCTGGTCTATAATAAAGAATAGCGAAGGCCAGGCCGAGTGTGCTTACCTGAGTGTAGACCATTGCTATATACCTATTTTTACACTTATTACATTTTATTAGCTGTTTATTAGCTTCCTCCTCTATTATTGTTCAACATGATGTTTGAAATTCTGTAATAATACTTCTTACTTCTTTTATACATAATATTTTATTATGTCACTAGTGTTCTGTAACGGACTGTATCGAAGTCATTTAGAAAACAAAACGCAGACGACTTCTTTAACGTTTGGGGGTTTCGAGCGAAGCGCAACAGTAATTCGTTACGGGTCAACGACTTATGTTATATTATGTTATAGATTAAATTGTACACAAAGGAGTGCTTTCACCCGACAGGCAGGACTAGGTATTAACTTGATCCCTTTGACTCTGCTCACAAACCGGAATTGTCAACAAACCTGAAGCTAGCGTAGCATAGTCTACTCATGCGTATTCTATTGACTTTAAAATGTTGACTAAACCGTAGGTAGAACTAACTTTTCAAGAACGTATCGAACGCCCAAACCTGAAGTTCCAAGTTCTAACAATTTTTACTAGGCGTAGAATACGCTACTCTGGGGAACTCTTAAAAAGAACTCGGTCAATTCCGCTAACATACAGCGACCTATTTTTTATTAAAGGTGTATATAAATATACCTCGGTCACATTAATTTCTATAGAATAACGGAGAGAATGTGTTATTTAAATATTATAAACACACTTATTTTATTGCATTAATACAACTTTTAATTCAAATTTTAAACCGAAAATAAACCTGAACAGTTCAGATAGACTTACAAGCCCAAATTCTAAAAGTTAACTAATCTCTCATTCAATCTGCAATTCCAAGGTAAATCATCTTGTTTATACGTGGAAAATATTAACCAAGCGTTTGTGGCAGAATTGCTAAGGATCAACGAATGGAGGTCCCTGAATAGAAATTTTATAAAAATAATGTATTAGTGGGATTTCACTAAGCCAAAGACAGAGTGGTGGGACGCGTGTCGTCTTTGCCAAGAGACGACTTATTTGAGAGTAAGTAGGTAGATACGGTTCAAACCAACAGTAAAGAGTTTGAAAAAAAATTTAATTAAAAAAAGGTGTATTGTTTTTACTTCAACATAGCTTAATATATTGTATTTCAAATAAGGATTAATCGGTTTTCAGTATAATTTAGCATAACAAACATATATGTTCATATACACATTATCTAACATTTTCATTTAATGTAAATCTTACTCATTATGAAAGAAGACCCAATGAAAAGAGTTAAAAAATCATAATTACAAAGTATGTATTTAAGATTTAGGTACACCTTACACCTATGTATTACAAGTATATGGACCGTTTAACATTCCAAGCATTTCATATAAACTGTACACGGTTTTTCCTTCCGTTCCTAACTATTCGAGGAATTTGGATCCGAATCTGTTGAAAACAATAACTGTTTACTTTAATAAAACGGACTACAGAAGTAAAATCAGATGCCAATTCTATTTCTACTTGAAGCTAGGTTCCCACATTCGTACTCATCCTTAAAACAAATCCTACCTGTGCCGATGAAATCGTCTTGATAATAAACGTATAAAATACGTAAATGCCGTAATATCTGTTGTTAATTAATCTAGTTCAGTAAGGGATTTTGTGGAGCGAATAAATTTTCTTTGCTGCTAGTCTGGCGGGTGAATTTTAACAAAATTGAATGGAGTTTTCGATTTTTTCAATGCGATACGTTCAAATAGGAAACAGCCGATTCATTGGACGTTTTTTAAACAAGGAGCTTTTCGATAAATGAAGTAGTAAGCAAGTTTATCGAAGGCGCGATTGCCTGAGACGCATAGACGTGGCAATCAATCAAATATTTGGGCGAGTCATGAATAAATCGGAGCGTCGGGAGCAGTTTGCCTGTTTTGAAGTAAACAAGCTTGTCGGCGGTGTTCTTGGTGCCTGATCTTGATTTACGATGTTTTAACAACAAAATAAATTGCTCCATTGTGTGGCAAGTTCCCTCAGTGCACTTTTATAACAGTGTGGAAAACTTACGTATTTTAAAATATCCAATGTTATTTTAATGTGATAAGGCATATATGAGTACAAGGCGTGAATATATTGGTTGACAAGTAATTTTTTAACAATACTATCATATTATGACTGTCAATTTTAAAAACTTACATCAAATCGATCTATAAATTGTTATAACAAAAAGTAGTCGGCACAAATAAAATGTCAGTTATAATTTGAAGGAGTAAAAGACTAAAAGGATAATTAAATACCAAATAAGATTCAAATTGTAATAGAATGTACTATGTACACAGGTATAAAAGCGTACGCATATTTACACCGCATACTCCGACGTAGCAACTCGAGAGAACACGAGCTCAAATATTCAGGTAAGCGGATAAAATATTTAAAACCATTTTGTTGCTTGTATATTTTCCCAAACACATCATTCTAATATACGAGTACGTCTACATCTCACCCAATTTGTTTGCTTAGCTTTTGCTTAGCGTATCAAAATAGCCGCATTCCAGCTGAGGAAATAAATGGGATCATCCAACCTTATTTCTTCCTGTAATTTTAGCAACGTGGTTTGGTCTTAAAGTGTTCGACCTTAAAGTTCTTTTTCCGTTAAATATAAGAAGTAAACATACGCCATTGCTGTCATCTAAAGCATTCTTTGCTCACTTTGCTCCCTACTCATGTTTGCACTTCTGGTACTTTTCAAGCAAACTCTCTTACTTTGCGTACACTGCCTCTGTGATATGTTTTGTCTTTAACTCCTTTGAGAAAATTATATGCATTTCGCTACTTTTCAGGATTGTCGATGTGGCGTGTATTTCTGAGAAATGCATGAAATGTAAGGTTTTTCCCTGAAATTTTTATCTAATACACTTAGTACGTGTAAAAAAACTACTATTACATATGAGTATAACTGTGAATTCGCACAAGCACTTTGTATCACTCTTGACTTAACTAAACAGAACCTTTCTAGATATTTACTGACACGTTATATTATGTTCTTAATAGCAACAGTGAAAAGCAGTGATATTCAGTGGTTTAGTGTTTCACTCTATCTGGGTCATCCCGACACGCACCTCTGGTTTTGAAAGTTATGTTAGTTTCATAAATGGAAAATTAAATTAGCTGCTATAATAATGATGGCAAACATCGCCAGGATACCTGCCCACGTCCCCACCTTACATCTCTTCATAAGGTCTCTAAATGCGCAAGGACAGCATGGGAGACTATTACCTCAAAAGCCTACTCATTACGGCAGGAGACCCGTGTCCAATAGTGATAGGGTATAAAAAACTTAAGTAGTAACCTATATCTAAACTGATTAATTTAAGTGTTTTTACAAATTCAACTTATTGACGTAAAATAACTTTTCAGACTTCTGTGTTAACCAATGATATGTACACAAAGACAACCCCTAGATCTAGACCAATATACGTTACCTACAGTACGCACTACCCTACCGTAATCCCAAGTCTAAAATTATTGATTATTTACTTTTAAACACAAACTATAACCAATAAATATATTATTTACAAAATAAATATATTATTTTCCTTCATACGAGACTTAAAAAGTAAATATTTTAAATACACTGTTATTAGAACTAATATACATATGTAGATATGTACTTAATCTAAGCCTTTCAAGCGTCGAAACATTGTAAAGAATTGGACAAAATTTAATCATAATCAACGGATACTCCCCTTGATTAACATAACAAGAACGAGATAATGAATTGTGTTGAATCCGGGAACTTCGTTAATTTATCATTTGCGATGCCTCCCGGTATCTTTCGTAATTTCACGAAGACACCGAAGTTTTATCGCAAACGCTGGCAGTCAGTCTTTGTTAATAAACAGAGTTTGATACAGTTTCTGGGACTCACGAAAGTGCTGATTCCGAAAAAAAATTATCTCGTGACAGATATTAAGTAATAAATGTTCATAAAGATAAAACATGAATTTAGCATACGATTTAATTAAATGTATAATGCAACATACCTACGTTAAAAATATATTTTTTGAAGGTGCACACGCGCTGATTTTTACGCTTTTTTACTCCAAAATATTTTTGCAAAAATATGAACCACGAGCGAACATCTAGATGCGAATATAAACAATATTTTAGTACAGATGGCTCATAGCCCTATATTCAGATAACCAATAAAGACGAGCCACTTTTTATGGGCCATTCCGAGGGTCGCCCACTTTGAATACCTCAAGTTGGGCTTAATCTTTTACTGGACATTGTAACGATCGAGGAACTTTTCCAATTCTTTTATACGTTGGTATATTGTACTTATGCCCTGGGCGGGGACAAGTTTCAACATTATTTTATAACAAAGATGGACAAATTTGCTTTGTTGGAGATGGCAGTACAAATAATTAATCTTCATTTTATTAGCATGTAGTACCTATCTATTAGGTCAACATTTGTAATACCACAAAAATACGAACTAATTTTGTATTTCTCTGTAATAATCTAAGTAACAATACATAGGAATACACAGTTCATAGGTAATCTAATACTCATTTCATAAAGATCCTTATAACACCTTAGGTACTAGACAATCCATCTGTATGAATACTCATTGCAAATCAATTGAACCAAGAGGCTTTGAAGTGTCTAACCGCTTCTAAGTAAGCTGTTAGTGGTAAAGATAGTGATGATCCAACTCATAATGGCGATCCACTATTATCCCATTAATAACGCGGCGGACCGCAGAGCCGATAATGTCTCCGCGGCGCCGCTATGGGGGTTTTATCTTAATTGCTTTCAGAAAGTCCATATCTTTACAGACACGAAACTTTTTGCTTCCCGTTCTAATACATAAACAATATGTTTCAGTTACCTGTTGTTAAGTGAGTTAGGCGGGCAACCATATTTATTACCTACTCATAATGTTTGTTTCGCAATTATTTTAAGAGCGTTATTCTTATTTATACACTACCGTAGAACTTAGTTCAAAATCAGGTTACCCAAAAATTTAATTATTGGCATTAAAAAACCGAACAAAATATATCTTGTGTCTAATTTTCGGATTCTTACCCAGCAGGCTTTTTAAAGGATTTTTAAAGGTAAATTAAAAGGTAAATTTTTAAAGGATTTTTAAAGGTATGTGTTCAATATTTTGCGCTTGTAATGGTACTAAGTATCTCATTGTGAAACCTATAGGACCAAATGTAAGATACTGACAATCAGTTTTCTTGCTTTTCTAAGGCACGCGGCATACATTTATTCTTCTTCATGTTTCTGAAATGTTTCATATACCTAGTTTCGCTTTTAAGTCTGTCTCGGTTGAAAACTAATACATAGTTTTAAGTAAACCTACCCACAGCCGTTTAGCCCAATTTATCCTGCACATTTTCATCAACAATTTATAAAATATTTATAGTAAAATTGCTAATGCTTTGCCGTCTTTGAAGCAGAACTCTTTTTTCGCTATATTTTTTATTTGTACATGAGTAAATAATACAAAATAGAAACAATTGATAAGGCATTGGGACGGAAAAAGCGTATGCGAGAAATCTTTTCACTCATAACATAATATTAAAAATTAAATAAAATGTAAGCCTCCAAGATTTACACTTAAACACTTTTGTGCTTTCATAATAATATAATATTCAGGCTCACCAATAGTTGCGCGAGCAACGTCTATAAACGACTTGATCGCCCAAAATAGACATTGATAAACTGATTTTCAATGTTCCAACCCAGCTACCTCATTTTCTAGTACCTCTATATCGGGTCTGTCGATCCTCATCTTCAAAATTATAAATAACCCCACTTCCACTAAAAGGTGTACGAGGGCGAACATAATCCATCTTTTAAGTTAAAACGTGGGAGAATAAATATTAAGAGCGTGCTATATTTTCTTGTACAACATTACGTGCTTTGTAGTGCGATGCGTTATGTAAAATTT
>DWDX01000773.1:0-23008 GCA_018245675.1 Agara michaeli | reverse complement strand
TATAATTTTAGTGCATATCCCGTCGTATCCTGTACTACTAGTATCGTTTAATGTACTTATTATACGTAATATTTCATCTGGACTCGTAGGTTTAAGAAAAAGTGAATTAAAATGGTTGCAGTTAATTTTGTAACTAGTGCACGTAGTTAAATTAGTATTTTTTTCGATTTCATCTAAGAAAAAATTGTTAAAGTTTTCGGCGATTTCTTTAGGATCTGAGATAGTTTGATCTCCTACTTTGATTTTTTCTATATTTTGATTTGGGACGTTTATTATATTATTATTTATGATTTTCCAGGTTGCTTTTGTTTTATTTCGCGCAGTTTTAATAAAATAATCATTTTGAGATTTTTTGGTGAGTTTTATTATCTTTTTTAGCCGTTTTGAATAATTTTTAAAAGTATTTTTAGTTTCTTGATTTTGTGTTATTCTAGATTTCCATAACAACTTCCTTTTTATTTTAGAACAAGTTTTTATACCTTTAGATAGCCACTTAGGTCGTTTTTGAACTGAGACTTTAATTTTTAAAATTGGAAAACATAGATAATAGAATAAAGAAAATAATTCATAAAATTGATTAAAATTATGTTGTAGAAATAATTAATCAATTGCAATATTGTCACATTACTATGTTGTGACCACGCCCTTACAATGTCAAAGACTAAATCAAATTGGCGCGTGCTCAGAAAGACAGCGCACAGCTGTATGTGTCACATTCAACACACATCTGTACTGCATCTGCATCAGCTAATGTGCAAATATTAAAGTGTAAGCTGTGATATTGTATGAAACAATGAAAAACGTAATTAGCAAAAGAAAATGGCGCCATGATAAGCAGGACCAAAATAAACAAAAAACAACTTACCGGCATTAGCCCGCCGGATGTATCGAGATCGTAACTAACGTTAGACATTTTGAATTAATTTACTATCACTTCTTCAACAGAATCATATACTAAATGAATAACGTGTTACACTCTGCTTCAACTTAAGATAATTTAAACCAAATGTATAAATATTATGTAAAACATCAAAACAATTTGCTTCAACGAAATTTATAAACACCTCATTACCAAAGTAGTATCGAGAAATATTATGATTGTAAAATGATTGTATAGAATGGTTATCGAAATTCATCAACACTCCGAAACCTACGACAAAAGCAAAACACTCAACAGAAAAACTAATTTCCATCAAAGAAAACACATTCAGATATAGTCACAAAAGATGGCCGCGCTCAACTGTCAATTGTGACATAATGACATTTTATATTGCAAGTAAATAGTTTTAAATTGACAGAGACTTAATCGTCATAACGAAGGTGGTTTTGTTTAGAACCATGTGACATTTATAAAAATACGTATTTCATAACAGTAATTAAATAATAGTAATTAAACGCTATTATTGCCGTAATATTTCATTATATCCTCATATTATACGAGCTATTGCTATAATATTCATTATCAATAGAACGATAAAAGATTATTGTATGTATATAATATTATATATTCAATAAAATCGAGTATTTTGGAATTTGTACACAAGATGTGTACAAATTCCCCAATATACTCCTATTTATCACAAATTTTATGACACGACATATTACTTAAATGGATAAAATTATTAGAGTAATATAGATAACTGAGAAACACAAAAAGATTTTGTAAATCGTACAATAAAATCTTAATTATTATGTGTATAGCATGCAATTTTAATTTCCAGAAAACCTGATTTTATACAAATTATAATATGGATACAATGTCAAAAATTAAACTTGTAATATAATTGAAATCTTTATAGTAATGAAATATGGCTCATTCCCATAATCGACTTGGTAACAATTAGCAATAAGCAACTTGATGGCATATTAAGTCAAAATGCATGCAATTCTTCAAGATATTGTAAAGTTTTATTTAAGTCGTTAAATTTACATAACTATATAGTACAGTTATTTTTTTTAAACTTAGTCAAATTTCATTATGAAATAATTTTTGTCATGACAAAAACATATCATGTCTTGAAAAAAATAACTTTAATATCCCATAACAAAACCGTATAAACGTAAACATTAAAAATAATGAACTAGTTAATACCACATGGCTATACGATTTTAAAAATTCAATCATCAATTTTTTATTCATGAAATGAAATACGCAAATTATAAAAATGAGTCCTTTTTAGCATCAACGTGTTTTTGTTGTACTTAGACTTTAATAATTCAGCACTGGATAAGAGATTTCTCTTGTGTGTGTATCAAACGTATCAACTTATAACATAATTACAAAGGCAGCATAGGAAATAAATAGCACTAATATCTGGCAACAATACATGAACGGAAGCTGCCATTTCTATGACGTCATGGGCGGAGTTTAGTTGAAGATCGAATTCGGATTCGGTTGGCGGGCGCGGCCATCTTGGTGAATTTGTGACCTGGCGATTCGGTTTTAGTTAGTGAAAAATCATTTGTCATCCACAATGTCGGAAAGGGAAGATAATGTGTATAAAGCGAAGCTAGCTGAACAGGCGGAGCGCTATGACGGTGAGTACATATTTTTGCTATTTCATCGGTATTAGGGACGTAAAATTCTTCTGTATTTTCGCCGACAATTGAAAGACGATTTGGTGATAGTCTGAAATTTTCCTGCTGGAAATCAGATTATAAACCTTCTTTTAGATCTTTTTTAGGTAGAAAACTTGTACAATGCATTCATTTTGGACGATTTATTAGCCAAACTGTAAGAAATCAATGGCATTCGTTAGGCTTGGTCAGCGATCGATGCGTCATCCGCCGGTGGGATGCCCTTTACATTTGTACAGTGACAAAATCAAGGAATTAGCTTAATTCGGAGTCGGTAGGCCTCTATAATATCTGAAGACTATTATTTAAGCCTTTTAGGTGCCGGTTTTATTTCGGAAACATGAAAATTTTCAGAACAAGGTTCTGAAAAAATGTGTCCTTTTTCCCCGTAACTGGGAAGTCGGCTGTTCAATCGATGTCATTGAGCTCAGTCATGCATAGCGTACCTTGGATAGATCGATTCGTTGATGTCGGAACATTCTAGATATTTAGGATAAGTGGGTCTCAGAGATTGGCTTGCGGCGGTCGTTTCACCTATTGTTCGCTATTTTGCGCTTGGGATTTATCGCGCATCTTCTGAATCGAGATAAAGAGTCTATTGTAAAGGTTATCTGGACTTTCACACACTCGGCGTACTCATTAGCTCCCGTAACCGATGAGATACGCCCGGTTTAGTCAACTTTGCATGTATCGGATCGATATTCGGTTCGCGAAATCGATCAAATTGGCAGTACGCCCTCACGTTTTTACATTCGAGTGAGGGCAGAGACCCGATATAAAAACTGAAACTGAATCGAAATTGGAAAGCAAGCTAAATTCGCCCCTAATTCCAATTTGCGGCATGTACCACAATGAAGCTGCAGACGAGTATTTAATTTATGTATCAACCAACACTTTCTCATTGCTTTCACTTTGTTAGTCATGCACTTATTCTGATTCATGCAGACTTACAAAAAGCTACTGAATATTAGGAGGTCAAATTATCAGTTAAAACTTTATGAATAAAGATAATGATATATGTTTAACACGAGTGCCCTACTTCTTTGATATTTTTCCTCTCAACTTTCAACGCTGTTAGTACCCAGAGTAAAAATATATTGAATTTTTCAAGTGAATGAATAGAAATAAGATATCAAATAAGATGATTTCATATTAGGCTCGCTAGCATTTCTGAAAGAGACTTATAGTTATACAATTGAGTTAAAAATTATAAAAGTAACATGTTTTCGGTCTCTTATGGGGTTTTAAGAAAGTTACAAGTATCTATTATTGCAGACATGGTGTGCTTATTTTACATACCTTACTGTCCTCATACACACATGCTGGTTTGACTCCGACATCAGCCAGTAACCAACCTATTTGGTAGGTAGGAGTATCCATACCCCTCGGCACCTACATACATCAGCTACAGATAAAAATAACCAGCATTTAATTTGTTTAAGTGAGTGTCGGTGCTTCATTTCTTGAGCGAAGCTTAGTCTGGTTCTAAAGTCACTGGAACAGAAGGTTAGCCTTGTATCCGAAAAGATTTCCTGTACTAATTAAGCTGAGTCATATTTAACTTGGCAATGTGTTATGCTTGAATATCTGAGCTTACATCACCAGTCTAGCGTTAAGTGACTCACTGAAGAGAAATCATATTGAGCAGGACCACACTTTCATTATCTTCAAAAATAAAACTATTAAAAGAGACCTTTGGAACTGCAGGGAAATGATGACATTTGACTACTATTCCATTCAATGATAGCCCAACCAACATTTGTGTCAGTCTAAAAATTATATAAGGCCCTATAAAAGTGAGAAATCAACAGTACCCATTAAGTAATAAATGATTCATGGAGACAAAGAGATTGTAATTAGTCATTTAAGCAAGTTGGGCAGGAGACGAATGTTATTAGAAGATGTCTTTGTGTTGGATAGAACAAGTAGTTTCAAGTTTTAAAATTTGATGGCCCTTACAATTAACTAAATGACCATCTTTAATTCGTTCTAAATGCATTGATACTGATAAGGTACTAATATCGCTCAAATTTTCGACAATTGACATAAGGGCCAACATAGGTTCTTACGTACCCAAATTTATGAGTAAATGAAATTTTATTAAATGTCCACCCTCAAACCTAAATATATCTTCCATAAAAACTTTCCTACAAATTTTACTTACAATATTAAAATATCAATAGTTGTAACAAAATGGGTGTGGCCTTCACTTACCTACATTACTTTCATACCTTATAATATCATTGGATTGACACACACACAATTTACAATTGTAAAGGGTTGTGTAAAGGTAGTGATCATAGATATATTAACATCTGTCACAGATTCTTTTAATATTACACGATGATGAGTATGGATTTAGGTTTATTTAATTTTTATTCTACCTTGCACTGTTTTTTCTTGTTATAAATGAACAACCAACAGCGAAGACATATTAAATAATCACCATTGCTAATGTTTGTCCACCTTCAAATACATAGATAATGTTTGGGATTGTATTTGGTCCTGATAAATATATTATATCTCACTTGACTTCTTAGCACATGGAATGGCAATGCATGTTAAATTATAGCATTTCTGAATTAAAATGTTTTAACATAGGTATCTCCAAAATGTAACTGTATGTGAAAAGATTTAAATAGCTGTCTCGGTCTGTACGCTCAAGTTGTACGGAATCTGTAAGTGAGAAATCGGTACTCACTGTTAAACTGACATATCCAATGGTTAAATTGAAGGATGTTCAAGTGGCATCGTGGCTAACTCCAATAATAATGAATAGTGCAGTTGCTATCACAGTTTTCAGCTATGGGGGAATGCTAACAACTACATAGATGTTAGCGTGACACTTTTCACTATAAATGAATTATTAAAAATCGGTCGAAGACCAAGCCCTGTTTCAGATTTTAAGAATAATCATATAACATTAAAAATTGGCTGTACATAATGTATTGGACAGAAACGTAAAAGATATTATGTGTAATTGAACATAGGACTTACATAATACATTACTGAATATTCTAAGGTAATACCAACCTTATTCATAGTCTTAATATCATCATACTTGCTATTATGTGTTTCATCTCTCTCTGTCACAATTTGAAAATAGCATTCATGTGGCCTATAGTACTCTGTTGAGATTACATAATTTAACAAAATGCAATGACCGTTGCACAATCACACCGATTGAGGTCGCAAGGCACACTCCTGGCCCCCAAATATGTAAAGACAGTGCTCGGCTAGAACTCAACTGTTACATAACCAATGTATTAACAATCAAACCCACCAATGGTAAGGTTTTCACATTGTAATGTTAAATTTTTTATAAAAAATAGTGGCACTGAAAATATTATTCTGTATGTTCCCATGCTTTTACAATTTGAATATCATACCCATTATATGATGTTCCCAAGTTTTTATTATTACAATAGTATTACAATCACACAAATGTGTGGTGGAGTATGCTCCGAGGATCTGGAAGTTGCGTGCCAGACCAGCGTTAGGATGTAAAATAGTTACAGTCAATCAAACCAATCAGTACATAAAATGATAAACCTGCACATTAGGGTATAACTATTGTTTAATATGCTGGATTAATCATTGAAGATGTGATGTTTCAAGGATGTCTATTAAACTTAGGATTCATCAATTTGTCATAATCCATTTCAAGTATCCACACCGATAAAACTTAAGATTTCCGCTTTTGTTATATTTTTATCGAAGCTGTCACGAGATGCCTTAGCTATGAGATTTGTTCTGTTTTTTTCATCCTTTTATCTAGCACAGCCTTTGGCTTTTATGACTGGCACTAAATCTAATGTTTCTGTGTTCAATTGACCGAACATGTGAAGTTGGTACGAGGTGGTGTCTAAACCTTAAGTAAACTGAGAACTTTTCTTGTTGTCCTCATGTCACCAGTATTATTATTGTTATTAGATTTTTTTAATGGAATCTTTTAAGGGGTATTTTCCAATAATACAAACATACATACAACATATTATAATCATCGATCTGTTGAAGGGTCATTCTCTGGTATGGTGAAATTTTATGTAGCGTATGAGGCAATATTATTTTTTATTGAAATTAGAATTGACTTACACAACATGTTGCACAATTTAATATTAATCGAATTAACACTCGCCCTACTCATTCCACTTCACACCTCGGTGGCAACTTTTACTCTGTTTAATCATTCGGTACATTCAGGCTTCGATATCTACTATTCTCTTGCTCTACCAATTAGAGACTCTTAACTACTAAACCGGAGGTTTTGGATTCGATTCTCATCCAGGACGAGCACTCGTACGATGAGTACGTTTGTTTGTTCCGTGTCTCCGGTTTATTAAAAATATCTATACGATAATTATATGTAATGTCTAGTACCTGTCCGAGTACTTCTGTTATAGCACGGCCGTGTAGTGTTATTCTTCCACGACACGTTGTAACATCGTCCGGTTGTCGCAGAAATGGTGGAGGCGATGAAGAACGTGGCGTCGCGCAATGTGGCCGACAACGAGCTGTCCGTGGAGGAGCGGAACCTGCTGTCGGTCGCCTACAAGAACGTGATCGGGGCGCGCCGCGCCTCCTGGCGGATCATCTCCTCCATCGAACAGAAGGAAGAAACCAAGGTACGTGTCACTGCCCGCTGCTGATTGAACAGGTGCATAGAATAGTCTACGTTCTGATAAAACCGAAACTTTACCAGCGATACCGGGCGATTTGTCGATTTATTGTCTGGCCGCCGGCTGCATAACTGGCGTTGACGATTGACCTCTAACAGTATAAATATATATTTCAGTATAAGACGTGGTGAGATCTTGCACTGTGCGTGTATCTATGCAGTGTTCCATGATGCAATTGTTTATAACAATCTCTACATTTAGCAGCGATATGTTCAGTCGAAAATGTATCGAAATCATAATTCCTAAGTAGCTTTAAACATATCTGCTCGTCGCCTCTTCGACACGTCCGCATGTGATCAGTACGAGATGAACTCGGTCGCGTAACACGAGCATGACCGATCGGCGGCCGGAGCCCCCGCGCTCACAGACCGACAGCCGATCGGACAGATAACATCGTGTGATAGCATCGATAGATGACCAAAGGAATTATTAATTAACGACATACGCTTCCACGCTGTATGTTCTATTCGTTATTAGTACAAGTCTCCGAAATAACCGTGACTGTATGGAAATATTGATGAATGTAGAAGAAGCAAAAGAGATATTAATTCCGAGAATGGCAAAAAATATGTACAACCATTATATTTTAATTTAAATTTTTCGTTGATTATTTAGGGCAACATTTTATTTTCGTAACGAAAACCGATGCTTCCGGGAGTCACATTTGGATACCAGTTTGTCATATTAAACCTCCGTAATTCAAAAGGCGTTGCACACGAAGCTACTCGTAACGAACGGCATGTCCCGAGTTGAAAATCGCGCTATTTATTAACGTTTACGAGACGGACATCACTGTGTAGATAAATTTTGCCCGATAGTGGAAAAAAACTGATAAAACACCAAACATTGCCTCCGCGTTATCTCCAACTGATATTTACACGCGAATTATCTCCACGCTGATTAGGATTATTCAATTTAATTGCTCCTTCAAACCGAGCCAGTGTCACGACAGATCGTAACTATTGTCGCTAATTTAGCTCCGTCCACTAATTATTGTGTTTTCTTTATATATTTACGGATGGAGATAATGATCTCATATTTCAATTAACATAATAAATATTGTAACCTATTTGGCACTCGGTGCTCTTTGCCCACCTCGTTAGGGCCCTGGCGTGATGGTATAATTATAATAGATACTATTGATTTTAAAACTCGTACCAGTGAGTGGTATACTCGAATGCTGCCATTTGGCCTAAAAATCGTTATATATTATCACTCACGCCAGGTCTCCCTGACGTTCTTGTGACCTGATTTTAACATAAAATGTATTATGTATACTGCCAGTAACACATTGGGTACTAGGTACTGACGCCGGGCTCGAGGCAAAGATACTTTATGTATTATTATTTTTTGTCATTATTGTCTAATTTTAGGTGCGTTTTAATGACACACAGATGTTAATCTCGGGAAAATATCTCATTGATTATGCTCCTTCAAACGGCGGTTGCGCTTGTTGCTAACCGTCATTAATGTCCCACACAAGTAGAAAAATAATACTTTCGAATCCATTTTGTTTTTAACTAAATCTTATAAAGTAAGAACTGGAATCCTGGTACTAGTTAATACTAAGTATCTTATCCTTAAGTAGCCCAGTGATTTGGACTTTAGACTCGCTCCGATTGAGCTCAGAACAAAATTGAATACCACTCTCCCACTGAACGAAAAGTTGAATATCATTGGCTATAAAGGGGAAGAAAAGGAACGAGAGGAAACCTCACCTTCTCCATAATGTTCTCCGAGGTATGGACTTTGCCAATCCATATGTGGCCGGTGTGGCCTTAAACATCCGTGTCCAGTCAGCACTGTGAATTTACTTTTATACGGGTGGATTATGAAACGATATGAAAGGTATTAACAACTATTAGGAAATGAACTAATTAACACTATCGGCTCTTTTCGAGATTACTTGCAAACACCTATCATGGATATTTGGCGGCGGCGCCTAGTGACCACGCTACTCTCTCGAGAGTTGTTGGTTCTCATAAAATTATCTAAATCTATTCGTGCGACCCATGTTGGCCGTGTCGCTGGCAAATTTCACGTAAGAGCTTTTTACGTATATGAGTACCTACCCGGGCAGCTTTAATAAGTTGACTATATAAAACTTTATAAATTCAAATAAACACCCCCAAAAAAAAACTAAAAACTCCAATATCCTATTTTCAACGAAATCTTTACAGCCGTTTTCGAGAAGTCTATTAATAACAATAATATGTTATACTACGTACTAAACATGTATGTTGTGACGTGTCGTCATCGTTATCAGTGTCACACGGATATTCCCCGGCGTTCATTGCTTGTGGCCGCGCGTCGCCCTGCTATCGCTAGCCACTGATAACTTCCGAAAATTATGGGCGATTTTGTAAATGTTAATCGCATTTCATTTTTATCGACTACGCCGAGTAGCTCAATCGGGAGCATCTCGTTCGATGATTGTGATAATTATGGTGATTTTCAAAACACCAAAACTGAGATATTAGGTTACAGGATAATTTTTTGCGTCTGTTGCTTTTTGTATAACTCATTTGTGTTCGATGAATCCGGTCCCGTCAGCTGGTTTACAATTATCCATTTATCTTTGAACTTGTTCAAACGACATGCCGTACACCTGCCATTCTAACCGGCATACACTTGTCTGATGTCGCAGGATTATATCTTTATCTTTCGTATACGCCGGTTTTTACATGTTGCCATGTGTAATATTTAACGGAGTTTGTAACGAGATTCCTATTGCTTTCGAGCTTAAATTAAAAAAATGCAAATTTGTTGTTTTTTGCTCTTTCCGAAGATACTATTAGTCGGACAACCGTGTAATGCAGCGTCGAAGTCGAATGCAATTTAGATTAAATCGCCGAACGGCTCGCCATAGACGTTAGCGAGACATTCCGACGTGGTCGCGTGGCGCGGTGACTCACGCCGCCACTAATATTGAAGTGGGAGTTAGTTCCGTACGGCTGTCACGCGACGGATATCAACATTTGCATTTTATGCCATCAGTCACCCGGGGCCGCCCGAGCCGCGAGTCTACCACGAAAACGTTACAACGAGCGTTCTACGAATCAGATTGAAATTACGACAATGTCTTACCTAAAACCTTTCCACTATGTGAGGAGACCCGAGTTCAGCAGTCGAACAATGAAATACATAAAAAAATCTTTCAGAGCGTTATTGCAATATGCCATTTTTTTTTCCACTAGAATGCTGGGGTTTTTCTATCGACTTTTCGTCCGGCGTGCCCTAGTGTGAGGGGCGTCCAAAGCCGACATCTACATAATGACCCTTATACCGATGCAATTTGAATATCAATTTATGTGTGTTGAATATCAAATTTTATCAATGTATGCGCCCACTCAGGGGCGATCTTACGTTAAATTGGTCCCTTAAGATAAGATATTCCAAAATGATCAGTTCCATTTCAACACTTCAATTAATATAACCCTACTGGTTGTTGGTCATTCGACTAGTTTTCGGTATCTGTGAAATAATATAACTAGACTAGTTTTTCAATTAACTGCAGTTTTGTGTAAGAAAATAAGTTCTAAGGTTACCTTGACGGTATAAGGAAAAGTCGTAAAAGGCAACATAGATGCATCTACCGATTCCTTCTGGCTACGCATCTAAATGTCAATATACCCTACAAGAAATACTAAGTTATTGCATGTTCACTAACAGCACTTCGACTATGAATACAGGGCTCGACTACTGACACTATCCGCTGTCTTGCAAGTTTCAGGCTGATTAGCATAATGTAATCACGAATTATACGTTAACTTCCACCACACTTGGCCGCCTGACGCAGATACGTACGCAACTCTCGAGTTTGACTCAGGTTTGTGCAAATATTGTGGTGGGTGGGAGTTCGTCATGAACACGATATGTGGCGCTCGCGTTGTCTTCTTCGGTACATAACATGTTCCAGCTTAAGTCGTCGTCGGTTCACGTGTATTCGGTTTTTTTTTATAATTTATAGTAAAAAACAACATTCAACTAGTTATCCATGCGTCACTGCCTTGAAGGAATCTATATTTGATAATTATATCGTTTCGGGATTTCGATCACATCGCTTCTTGCTGATCAGGAAGCATTTTTAACGTTAGCATGATCGGTTGAAGTAATGAAAGGGCTAAAAACTATATGCTATAAAAAACTGATCATAGGGTTTGATTCTATCTGAAATAGTCAACAATTTGAAACCAAGGGAAATTAACGAAACCACATAGCGGTTAAAACATAGATATCTCGGCTTCCGATGGGCTCGTGCGACTAGAGTATAAAACGCAAATAAGTGCACACGATCCAGATGGACGAGTTGATTGGCTATCAGCAGAAGTCGCTCGCTAACTAGATTGAATCGTCCCTTGCATGCCTATTTGCTTCTTGTGAGAATATCGAATGTCCCCATCATTTATTTGGTCACGCTGTAAAAGGATAATTTTTTTTACAAGTTCGATTTTGAAGTATGTATCGTTTTGTTGTGTGCTTTCTATTTTACGTCCCAATTCTAAGCACAGGTCTCTCGCAGCCATTGGAGGCTTAGGAGCATAGTGCACGGCGCTGCCGCAGTGCGGATTGGTACACCAGACGAAATTCGAATTGTGTTTATAAAAATTTGCCTGCAAGGATAATAATTGAATGTTATCGAATTATCCGCCGCTGTGTGTAGGTGGGTATGTCTGCGTATTTCCGGTTTCGTATATAAATTTAGACGATACAATGGCGGAAGTCTCTATCCTAGTGGACCTTGAAGTTACTCATACGTTTATGAAAATTGAAATCGTTTCTGCACTTTAATATTGTCGTATTATTAGATTCGTCTCAAATAGGGCCGGCGGTGTGTATGTGACGACCGTTACAAAGCTGCCAAAAAACCCAGAACAGGACGTGTGACTTTAGGATTCATCTCAACTGCCCAATTTGGACTCGAACGTAGCATCGCATTGGACATCGTGCGGCGCATCTCCGATATCGATTGTTTGGAAAGTGCTCAAATTGCTTTACTGGGTTCGGTGTCGCAGTGCAAACGCAGTCCCGCCGTCTGCATTCATAGTTGAGCGCGTCCGTAATCGACAAACGCGCGATATGAGCTACGACCGAACCGTCGGCCATTGTCGGCCCGGCATCGGCGGCACCATTTTACAATTGCCACGGGCCGAGTGCAATCTAATTGAACCGACAATTTATTGTAGCTATTCACACTCGGCGTCGTCACGGAGACGCCCCGGACGACTAGGCAGACGAGTGCTTCGTCTATATACGCCGATTTCATATTTAAAATAACGTTGAAAGTTACCTTTGCTTTTTTTCTATTATTTAATCCACGTATTCAGTAGCTTCTTCTTAATTTTCCACCTATACCGCCTGTTTGTCAAATTAACTGACATACTTTTTTATTTCTTTAAAGTTTGGCGATGATTTGATTTGATATATTGTTTATCCTACCCTTCTACTATCCTACACTCCTACCCTCGTGATCTTACTTACATCTGCGAATTAAATATTTTTTACAATCTTCTTCGACCCTTTAATTTTTTAACTGTTCCTAGTTGCACTAGGCTACCGCGCTGACCAAGTGTGGATCGGCAGACTTTACACACCTCAGAAATATTACAAATGTTATCTTTTAAACGAGCAATAATTGTAAGGTAATAATTATGAGGTTGTGTCTGGTAGAGATCATTAAGAAGTAGGTCTATTCTCTCGATCGATGACTGATAATATCCTGGATATTAATAAGAAACGTATTCATATTCCTCAGACTACACATCTAAACTGACATATTTCTATCGACTCGAGCTAGTACATGCGATATTCGATCCGATTTGAAATATTACGCGAGTGCGGTGTAAAGATATTATAAAGTTGTTTTCTTACGCAGCGAGCGTGACCGAACAGAGATGAAACTTTGTTTAAAACGATTTTAAAATTTATTGAATAAACTGAACCCCTTTTTATCTATGATTGTCTCAGATATTCTGTTCTGCAAGTGGCGAAGTGGAAGACCGATTGGTACTTATTATATTTTATTACCATTCATTTTAAATTTGATAACTGTTTATTTGTAAAAAAAATTGTAAACCACTTTTGTGGTGGAATTTTTTTAAATTCTAAAGTGAAAATGTTCGTATGGACTACGATATTCTTGCGTTAAATAGGTGTTCTTCATTTCATGTCACATCGAGAGGTCGGTCGCAGGCGCGTGAAGATCTTTACGAGGAGATGTTAAAGAGCTACTTTATATTTCAATTATATTCAATATTGTAACTTACACGCGGTGACATGTATCCTGTCACCTTCAAACCGATATTACATTTTTAATTTGTATTCTTTCATCGCAGCAATTACATTACGAGAACGTACTAATATATTAAGTTACGTGTATTGTGTGGGTTGGTATATTTTATTTAATTTGTACGTCGCAATATGCTCTGTCGCTCCCATGGAATTCAATTTATCGACCCCCGAGGGGGCCGCCCACTCATTTGGTTTCCGGTGGAGTTTTGTTTATTGATTTTTTTTTATTTCGTTAATTCTTGCGAGAGCTTTCCCCGACGGTGGCGGATGGCGAGTATTGACTTAGGCGGTGAAGACGTTACCTATACATTTGTATCTAAAAATGTTATCGTGTTTCGTTTGCCTAGCTCTCGTTATATCTCGCTCATGAAAATCGAAATCATCGACATAATTTAATAGCTTGATTGTCATTATATTTACCTGTATGTGTCTTTCAATTCTATAAACGTAGATATAGTTGTTTTTGCCTCTGAAACGGATTTTATATGCACACGTAGATAGATATTATTCACACCAGACGAACCTTTCTCAGGCTGCGTTGAATGTAATTGAAATAATATTTATAAATAACATTCTATATCATATCTGTTTGCTCAAAAGGCGGAATGAATTCGTTGGAGATAATGAAACGATAAGGTCTCATCGGCACGTCTCGATATACGAGTTTCATTGTTGGGCGCGTCAAGTTCAATGACACCCAATTACGGCCGCTAATTGTAATTAATTTTCATACGTAGTACGGAGCACAGAGGCACCACTCGTTCCGAACGTCTTACAGTGGAATTTACTCGCTTTATTGCTGAAAAAGCGTCGTTGCGAAATGAGGGGCGTTATGGCATCGTGGACACGTGTTTCATTCCGCTGAACGAATCGTTCCACCGCTTCAACTATTGAGGGCGAAAAAAAGTGTCAAGGGCGCCTCTGGTGAGGTCAGATTTACATATCGATCAAGTAATTCGCAGCGCCGGCTCGCCTCGCCTCACCTGCGACCACGCGGCTAATGCTTCCACTAAGTGTATTGAATTGTAATGCTGACGCCTGCCAAGTGTTTCATTAAAAATCACAGCGTCTAGATCGGAGGACACTTGGAAACAACGGACTGGATGACTCCCTGTTTGACCCGTAAAAGCGTTCGGTGCAGTTTTTGAAATTGAACAACGTAGCTGGACCCGTCCAGACGAACATCGATCGTGCTGTTTATATTGATGATTTTTTGCAAATATTTAATGTTCCCTTCAAAAGGTGGATAGGATATGTGGTTAGCTTTTAGACTAGAAATATTTTTTGCATTGGGATGGCCGGTTAGATTTGCCCGCCCACCCTGGGCAGATATCAAGGATTTCCCCGGGTACGCTCCTGATATTACAATAATCTTAAGTTGATTCATGTAACTATATTGACAAATCAAATATGGACGCAATGTCTGATCACAATTAAAAGGGTTCTTAACGTAATTATCGCGGGTTCGGATGTTGTGCGCGGCGGTGGCAGCGCGGCGGTGGCGGTGCTATTGATCGGTGTCGCTGTATGGTAATGAGCGCATGCGGGCGTGCAGCCACGTGCTCGCCGACTGCTTCGGATTCATCCACAAACAACCGTTACCGATACTGCTCATTTCCAACTTGACCGTTTTATTAGCAATGTTCTGTGACAGATATGACTGCATACATTTCATTATGAATATAGACTAGCTACAGTACCTACGGGACACGACATTGTATGCCAGTGTGACTACTCCCATTAGAATTAAAATTAATTGTTTTGATTAATTATATCGATTTGAATAATAATCATTTGGATCCATATAATTAGTGTTTTAGAATATTATTAATGAATATTAAAAAGTATATGATGTCGAGCTTTTCGGTTTATCGTATTAGAATGACGGTAGTAATTGTGTGCCTGCTGAAACAAAGCGTGTAATACAGTATTAGTTATCCCGGACGTACGGGAGTTGCGTTTTTGAGGAACTTCCTAAAATCAAATTGATTCCGTATCGGTAAATAGTTTGTCTCATCGAAGAAGTTTGAAAATACTCTACAATCTCAGCGAGTCTGCTCTTGGGCGTACTTTTAAATTTTGAATGATAATGACGAGTACAGTGTTGAAGCCCCGGCGAGTTGCAGCGTGAGTTTGGCGACAGTCACGTACTTGTCCATTAAACGGCGAGGGTTTGGCAATGTTTGATGAGAGCAGTGTGCGACACGTGGGACATAACGGAATCTATATGATATTCTGAAGTGTTGGCGAGCTACACTGATATCGTTCACTCCGTCTACTACATAATGGCAACTCAGTATTTGGAATATACTATCCTTCCCGGTATTAATATGTCGCATTAAAATTTGGCGGACCTATCGGTTCAGTGGTTAGTGACACGGCCGGGGACAGCCGGATTGTTGGTTCGATTTTGTTTGAATAAATTTTCACCCGTATTTCCCTTAGGGGTAGGCAGAGACAGACCGGGGAGTTTCACCCGCTACTGTGTTGGAAAAAATCATTTTGCCTCTTCTATTAAAAAAATATTCAAAAGAAGCAGGGGCTATTAAAATTTAAAAAGGCTGCTTATATTACAAGGATAAAATAAAATATTAGCAGGCAATAATGATAAAAGTGTAGTAATTAACGACACGAGCGAATAACTGCGCATGAGCGTAAACGACTTGACAACGCCTTTGTTGTAGTGTAGAGCTAAAGTTCCAGGTGTAAAAGTAATTTCGGGCGCCTCATAATTGTATCGGATGACCATTACCGCGTCGCGCCAATCGATAATCGCGCGCTGTCTCCTTGTTGCTCTCTGCTGGCATTTGTGGTCCGGTCGCACTGTCGCCCCGACGACCACGTGGCACGATAACTATTACGACAACTCTTCAAACCCTTCTGATTTTTGTCGCCGAGTAAAAAGTGCAAAAATATCGAGCACGAGGCGGATTGGCTATTTGCTACCCTTTTGTTGTTCCACGATTGGTAGAAGTGCCTATTACGGACGACATTACACAACTACATTACACATAGGCTTACCACCTATTCCATTGTGGGACTTAAACGTAACTGGTGAAATGTGGGGGTGTACTACACTCCTCTGCCTACCCCTTAGGGGATTACAGGCGTGATGTTAGTTTTTTTTTTATTACACAACTCTTAAGGTGTGCCGGTTTCGTCTCGATGTAGTTTTTAGTTCATAAAGCGCACGTAACTTTCTAAAGTCAGCGGTGAGAGACTTAAATTTGAAGCAATAGAGGACATCATTACTACCATGTTTAACATAAGTATAAAGAAATGACTGCAGATCACCGGCGCCCCGTGATATTTACTATAACCTAAACAAATTTCCCGAGCACTGTTCGAAGTAGGAGCGGATGTTGATTGACCATGGCTGCAATCGATCCTCAGTGCACCCTGTACCCTACACGTGGGTCGCATTACGTCCGCGAGAACACACACACACACACACACAAACACACGCGCGAGCACACTGCTCGTCGCAATATTCAAAATTGCGAAAGGACTCTTTTTCATTTCCATCCCTCAAGCGCGCCAATCCCTGCATATGTAAGTAATACTATCATTTCGCCTCGTGCGATGGTTGATTCAATCTGCGCATTATCATAACGGCCAACCGACCCAATTCCGCTGGCTCCGTTTCGTTCCGAGCCTATTTACACCACCATTATATTCATATTGAAGAACGTTAGGTCCCCAGTAGCTCGAAGGTGTTGGTGGGTCGCGAACGATGTTTTAGATGAAACACTGACTACTTGATACATGCTTTTAGGGTATACTGTAAAGCTATCCGTCATGGGCGGTATCTTTACGCAAAATGGTTTTAAACGATTATCGGAGTACTATATGGGTTAGTCATCGTGAGGAAACTAAAAGGAACGGTGGTGGCGCGACCCGCTACCGTAAGAAATTATTTGCACTTGCACTTAACAATCTGCCCGAAAGAAAATTATTTCATTTTCAATATCTCTGAGATAGCCACTGCAAAACAATATCCCCACATTGAAACCGACAAGTCTTCCGCGCATTTCGTATTCGTGGAGCGTTATGGTAACGAGATTCAAATCGCGAATGCATCGCTCCACGATTCATGCGCTCCGCTGCTCGATGGAGACGAGGGCGGCTTAATGAGAGACGACCTTCTACTGCACAGGCGACACGTATCGACTCAAACACTGACATAATACATGTACACACTATTAGATCACTACCGAATGTTGATGGATGCCGAGAGACCGACTTTTCCTAATCGAGCTCTGTATTGCCTGGCCGAGTACGGCCGTCCTGTATTCTAGAAGTTTCTGAAACCCGTGTATGTATGAGCAGGACGATGAATGTCAGCTCTGTATGATACAGTTGACACTCTGTGCTCTCTGTCCACCGCGTTAGTGACCTGTCGTCGTGTATAACAATTGTGACTGCTACACAATAGTTAGCGCTATGATCATTTTACAACGGCCATCTGATTCCAAACTAGGCAATGCTCGTGCTAACCAGACAGCCGATAAACTGCACACTTATGAAGATCATTTAACAGCTAGAGACAAGAAATACTCGTTTATTATTTATTTGTGTAGATTTTAGTTCCACTTTAACTATAAACTTTACACCATCAAACCAGCCGAAGCTTGCTTCTTCTCAATAAATTATTTATAGGGGGCCTCGACCTTAAGGCTCACAACGCTACTTTCGTGATTTGCGGAGACCTGCTCGATCTATTGTAAATTTATACAAAAGTTGCGTGACTCTAGTAATATGGCTCACTAATTTGCCGCCCTACATGACGCTCGGAACGTGTCATCGATCCACGAGTGCGGGCAGGGACAGCGCCCAGGTGGTATTGCGCTTCGGTTATTTGACTGACCGCGTGGGAGGAAGGCCGCAGGTAGTGGGTTCGATTCCCACCTAATACAAACATTTGTGTATTGAGCACATGTTTCTTGTGTCTGGATTTAACGAAAATATTGATATAAGTATTATATAGAAGGTGAGTCGGCAGTTCGGTTGACAGAATGTGTGTGTAATTGTATTTTTTCTTATTATTATCATTATTATTATTTGGACTCTTAGTAGTGTGACAGAAAGTTTGGAGAGAGGCAATGAGACGAATGTGGCCCTGCCGTCTACAATGTTTAAAGGTGGTCTAGTGTGTCGAGCCGGATTGCATCTTCGTGTGGTTGTGTTGCAGGGCGCCGAGGACAAGCTGAACATGATCCGCGCGTACCGCAGCCAGGTGGAGAAGGAGCTCCGCGACATCTGCTCCGACATCCTGGGCGTGCTCGACAAGCACCTCATCCCCTCCTCACAGACCGGCGAGTCCAAAGTGTTCTACTACAAAATGAAGGTGAGCGAGCACTGCGAGGCTATTGAATGTCGCCAGAAATTGTTGTGTATTAGTAGCGATGCTGAGATCGCGAGTAGCTAATGTGACATAAGACTAATAGTAACGATATTGTACAGGGGCGCGTTAAGGAAACGCCCAGCTGAATCGTTGCAAAAAAGCGCAGGACCTGTCCTAAATATTTTGTACTCGTAACTTGTACTCGTAACTTATTTTGTGGTTTCTTTTTCTTAAACTCTATCGCGTTAGATATAAACAACAATTGACACATGATTCCCATGCGAGGGATCACGATGACGTTCAGTAATGACGGTGTGACACACCGCTCAACATATTTCGATTACAGTACGGACGGACTTAGTGGTGAATATTTTATTAATAAAGTCATCTGAGAAGAATTATTGGCTGCGCGCTGGCCGATGTTACGACTCTTAGCTACTTTAATGATAACGCAAACGAGAAAGTTTCCCCGTAGTCTTAACCGAAAGTGCCCCAACTTGCCCTTGTTTTAGCGAACATCAATTATTCAGTAACAGCGAGCCAGGCGAGGAATGCGCGCCGCGTGAGACTCTTGTGATACATTTTACTTTGTATCCAGTGATCTTTTGAAGTTGGCGCTTTTATGGTTGAGAAGTAGCAGAACCACCTACCGTTAAATGTATCTTCGATGCTCGAGATCATGATGAAAGATGTCAGATTGACCGCTAAGTTACCGCCAACTGGCCTAGTGGATCTGTGACACTGAGAGGGCGCGGGGCGGTGGAAAACAATTGGATAAGGCTTAAAATGTTAATTTAAGAAAAATTGGTCCGTGTTCATGAGCTAAAAGTAGTTTATTTAAAATGTTAAAATTGTTTGTGTTACTTAGAAGTAGTTATAATTTTACGGGTGCTAGACGAAGTATACCATATCCACGGGGCTCCAAATTACAATAAAGTTGGTACAAATGAGTCTGGCGGCGCGCCTCGTGCGGCCGCTAACGAGCTTCCTTATTACGCGCACTCACCACCGACTCGCTGGAACCGGCGCGGACACCTTTCACATTCGTCTACTCGGCGACCCGGGTACCACTTACTGCTAGGACGCTCTATGAAAATACATGAACTCTTCGATGAGTAGTTCGTCGACTTGTCTCAAACCGTTCGGTGCTCGCGGACTCGGTAAAAAAAATTACATAACTTTGCACCGGGCGATCTTCGCTAAGTTTCTAAGGGAATTAAATATGTAAAAGACGTTTTTTCTATGGCAGTGGTATCCATCAATCTCACATAATATTTACACGTAATAAAGGAGAGTGGACTTATTAATTATCATCTCCCGGAAAACCAGTCTCAGTGATCGACCGTGCAGCACGCAGAGTTACATAAAAACGCTTTTATCATATCGGGAGCGTTTCGATCGGCGCGGCCGCGCCCCGCCGCCGACGTCACGGGCGCGGCGGAGTGACGTCGCCCGCGAGCGCCTCCTCCGGCGGCCGTAGTAGGGATTAGGGTCATCTACATACACGTACGTAGCTCTCCGCCCGCCCGCGTTACGTCAGGCGTCCCGGGGCGGGCGGGCGCGCTCGGGACGTCGCCTCCGGGATCGATACCGGCCGTGTCTAGACGACGGCGCTGCGTCGCTCCGCCGCTCCGCGCCGATGCAATTTTACTCGAGAGGGTCGGGGAGGGTCCCCTCGTGCGGGGAATACTCTTACACGATCGCATTTTGATTTGTGTTTTAGTCAATTACGCGACACCGACTGGAAGAATAATTAATGACTTTTTGCAACTAACCGCAGCCCCGTGTGTTTATACTTCCGCTTTTTAGTTTACCGCTTTGATTGTTATCTTTATAGGTATTTGTCTCGAGTTTATAGTTAACACTACCAAAACACGCCCACCCGAATCTATCGATTCGCTCCGAATACATATTTTTTAAAGGCAGCGGTTTTTTTAGAGTCCCGATCTTTGTATTGACGTCATACAATGATTTAATCATATATCGTTCCGTTTATCGGGGGGTATAAAACGATAACTACGTATTGTTATCGGCGCGCTCGTGTCGAGAGCCGGAGCTGTCGACATACGCTACGTCGACATATTTACAAATATTTTAATCTACCGAGAGGACTTAGCCGCGACAGCGGCGCAGAGATAAATCCGTTTATACCACGCGTGACGCGGCACCGGAGACTCGGACGGCACCGGACACGTGTACACGCAGTCGTCGTCCAGTAATACTCACTTTAAACGAGAACGCCGATGTCAGCGCTCGCTCGCTTATACTAGAGTACATTTCACCGTAATGGATCGCTTTTGGCGGTTTTGAAATGAGTTTTCTTTAGCGATACATCATCGTATTCAATTGACTTCGGTTTATTTACTTTACGCAGGTGTCGGTGGCGGTCGAGAATGGCCGCCGTCTGGACTAGAAATGGGATAAACTAGAATGGGTTAACGTTAGTTAGTATCCGCAAGAGGTCGGTCACAGATGCGGCGCTACTCTCACAGAACCGAAACGGTCTCTCTAGTACACGCGTGAACCGGCATCTGCGTCCGTCAGTCCGCGACGCAGATCGCCGGTGCCTCGCGTCGAAGCACGCGCTACGACCATATAATAAGGCTGTACAGTATATAATCAATTTTAATATATACTTTACTCTCGTTTAATAAAAGTAAACTGGCCGTGACGCTAACTGTACGCGGTTTGTTAAGTTTGGTCTCCACGCCTGGACGGCGAACGCTGCGGTAATTGAATCTTTTTTAACCTGAAATATAATTAAAGTACGCCGCTCCCGGCGGTACCGGTGACCGGCGACAGCCACCCGCCAGATATACAATATGTATTTAAATTTGAACAAAAACAAATTCATTTTTAATTTCGCGAACTAATTCGATTCACACAACATTCGGTCTGTCGTCGCCACCGACGCTGTCGTTGTTGTGATTCCTTCATTTTTGTTTATCACCAAATTAAAAATGTACCTACTATGACTATGACATTAGTATATCCTTATATTTCCCCATAACATGATTACGGTGTAATCCGCAAGCGGCTGTGCTAATATTGTGTGCGCGTGTGTTGCAGGGCGACTACCACCGATACCTGGCCGAGTTCGCGACGGGCAACGACCGCAAGGAGGCGGCCGAGAACTCGCTGGTCGCGTACAAGGCCGCCTCCGACATCGCCATGACGGAGCTGCCGCCCACGCACCCCATCCGCCTCGGCCTCGCGCTCAACTTCTCAGTGAGTACCTCGGAGTGGCCCCCGTTATGTTATGTACGTGCGAGGAATGTCTCTGAGTAACATCGCGAGTAAACAGACGGCCACATTCCTCGAAGCGGTGGCTGGTGTCACGTGCCCTCCGCGCACGATGCCAATTTATCTCCAGTCAATAAACCTATTTCTACATTTTGTGTGTCGTTCATACTGGTTTGTTGTTTGCACTATTGCGTACTCCGTGTTGAAATTCCGCTATAAAACGAAGCTATTTATACTATTGACCGTCGGTAACGTTCACACGCCTCCCGTGACTCGGTTGCGGGAGCCGAGCGCCGCGACCCGCCGCGCTCGTGCTTTGGGCATAGGAATGATAGAATGTTTATTGTATCTACATTATATTGATTTATGATTGACTTCAAATAAGACTGCCAAGTTAAAGTAGAATTTAAAGTTATAGTGCGGGCAATGCTTCACGCTGTAACGTAGACATCAGGCGGTGTAATGTCGCTAACGGCGCTCGGTCCGGCAGGTATTCTACTACGAGATCCTGAACAGCCCGGACCGCGCGTGCCGGCTGGCCAAGGCCGCCTTCGACGACGCCATCGCGGAGCTGGACACGCTGTCGGAGGAGAGCTACAAGGACTCCACGCTCATCATGCAGCTGCTCCGCGACAACCTCACGCTGTGGACGTCGGACATGCAGGGCGACGGCGAGGCGGCCGAGCCCGAGCCCAAGGAGGCGGAGCACGACGCCGACGACCAGGACGTGTCGTAATACCCCCCCGCCCCCCACCACACACTCCTCCTAATATTATAAAAAATAACTATAGTATCATGTACGACCCGGCCCTCGACGACGACCGCTCGCGAGGACGTCCGCGCGACGCCCGCCGCCACCACCCCTCCACCCCCG
>DWDX01000772.1:0-23011 GCA_018245675.1 Agara michaeli | reverse complement strand
CATCAAAAGATAATCAAAACTCAATATCAAAACTCAATAACCATTAATAAACAGAGCAATAAATAATAAAACCAAACAAAACCAATCGCGATAGCCGAGAGCTCCGTATTTGATTTCCGACCGATCAGACATGTAAATCGGAATACAATACTTTGAATTCCTTGACCCGGAGCATTAGGAAATTACCCAATTTCTACTCTTTTAACACAAGACCCCAAACATTTCCTTTAGACAACTCGCGGAAAATTTATTTACTCAATACATTTTCCAATCCACATTAAATCAGTCCATTTTAAATAAATAAGTATCGAATAAACTTACTGTCTGCTTCAATCTCCGCCGTGATTCCCCACTGCGGTTTACTGTAAATACAGGTTAGTGGGCAACTAGTCTGGCGAATAATATTAAAACCTGTCTGTCCGTCTACGTGTTTGCTGGGGCTGAATTATATATAAAAAACCGCTCATAAGATTTTTACCTAACGATAACATCTGCACGAAAGCTCATCGTGCCCTCCTTAACATGGAAACGCCCATGAAAATTTACTAATGATTATTAAATAGCACACGTCCAAAGTATCTCCCGCCGTCGTGTAAACATTTTATAAACCTCTTTAAAATGTCGCGATAAAAAGCTGCGAATTTCGTTTGCGAGTATAACATTTTATTCGGCAAATTTATAGCCTCAAAAAGGCTGTAGTGGGTCGCAGAGCGGCCGTAAATCCACCATTTGCATATTAGCACGGAAATATTTGATGCCACGCTCCTCGATACGTTTAGAGTTCTAGTTTCTACGTAAAGTTGTGCATTTAATTTCCTTTGGGGTCGACGGCGAAGTGTGTTCCTTACATTCATTTACGCATTTAATATTTCATGTCAGTCTCTTTGACATTTTTGATTGCAAAAGCTGTTTACTCCTAAGAGATTTATTTTAAGAGAATAATATTCGCATGTTATTGAAGTTTCTTTTAAGTTATTTATGAAAATTCTTTTTAGTGTTCCCCAACGATATTTTATATTTTAATAAGCTTTTCGTCGTTTTCAAATCAAGGCAAATAATAATCTGATAGATTGTAGGTTTTCGAAAGGGTCGAAATGGAACAGTTCAAAGGTTACCTGCATCGCTGCGAATACTGGACCGGCATGATAGACGACGCTCCAGCGCCAAATTGCTCAAAGCATCATAAATATGTTCCAAGTACTTGTATTACGCAATAGCTCAGTTATCTACTAGGAAGAAGTACATATTTATGTATCAAAGCAAAACGTGACTGAAATTATATGACCATTCTTATCAACAATTGCCAATTATGAGATTTTCTTCTTCGCTCAACCACGGACTACATTAACACAGTCATCCCTATTTCACACGAGGCGACCCTCAAAAACAAAAAACTTTAAATTCCAAAATATAATGTTTCCCGTTGTTTTTTAGCATTGCAAAGGACTCACAAAAGCCTTAGCTGCAGATCAAAAAGGACCACAAAGTCTTAGCACTTAGCATCACATGATAAAAAGCGTAGATATGTTAAGAGACGAGTGTTAAATTATTCATGGCAGCGTGTGTTTCGCTTAGCGCATCATTTCTCCAACGAAACTTGAATATTGCGGTAGATGGAGAGCGTTCAAAACGCGGCTGTTTTTTAACAGCCCATTAGTAAAAACCGCTCTTTATAATTATGTTAATATATCCCAGTTGTATATATCACATCTGTTTTATTACATTTGTAACATACAAGTATAGGCTTTATTGTAAGGCTTTATTATAACCCGTGCGGGTATTTGGGCGAAAAAATGTTTCAACATTATTAAATAAAACACTATTATTACAGGGTATTATTATACTCGTGCATTTCTTTCTAAGATATTCAGCAACCACTAGTCTATTACAGTGTCTAATAAGCATCATGCCCCTGTATCAAGTAAATTTAGCTTCAGGATACTCGTACTTCCAATAAAAATCGCGGCGTTTTAAACGCTCGTCTACTGAAACCTGCGCCATGGTTTTCGAATATAGCTCACGTACGTCCGACTAAACCAGCGCGATATACGAGCGGGTTACACATACGCTTGCAAAGGTGATCATTTTTGCGGGCGCGCTATTTACACGAGGAATTAAAAATGAGCTCTACGCAAAGTTTTGAAAATGGAATTGGAAAACACGAAAAAAAATTTCAAAACTACAATACAACATATTGCTTTCATAGTTAGCGACGCATAAGGTAATCAATACTGATAAAGATGAAGATATTGCTTGGAAGTAACGTTGTAAATATCGTAGCAGTAGGAAGGAAAATGCGAACAAGGGTGAATTATGGTACTTGACGAAGCCTATATTCTGTAGTGGACAATATTAGGCTTTTTAAAATTTTGAATTAATCAATAATTTGAACAATTCCACACACAGCTGATACCGAACAAAGCGATCGATTTGATATTTTTGTGAGATGTCCGTCCGTCGAAGCGATGAACTCAGGTTTAGCAGTCAGGTTATATACTAAGCCAAGAGTCCGGTCGCCGATGCAGAAAAGAAAATATAATGCAAATAATTGTTTTCCATAAAGAAACGTTCCAGTAAGCATATTGGCTCATTAAGCTCCATTCGGGATGTCGCAGCAGTCACGCTAAGTTAGTTAAGCCACGTATTCCAACCATATGTGCTCCGAATTAGCTTCGCCCCAAGCTCGTGGCGTGTGACGTCATGTGACCTTATTTCAGATATGAATAACACTATTCAATTGTACTGCCCACTTTAATATCGGAGACGTAATTGTTAACCATACCTCTTATTTAAAATACAATTTAAAAAATTACTGTAAATAGCAGTGAAATCCATATTACTATACTATGTACATGTATAAATGGGAAAGTATGTTTGTTTGTTTGTTTATCCTTCTTTCACGTCAAAACGGAGCACCATAGCGATGTGTGTTTTGGTATGGAGATAGTTGAAGGGTCGGAGAGTGACATAGGCTAGTGTTTTTCGCGGGAAAGTATCGAATTTTCACAGCAAAACACGTTTTAATCAAACGAGCACTACGGATGATGGTATGACGCGTGAACAACGCAGGCGAAGCCGCAGGCAAGGGCTACTTGCGTAAAATATTTTATCTCAGGTAGCAGTTAGAAAGGTATTATGTATTATTAACATTATTAGTCCTGAATATCGTAATTTGTAACGTGAAACAAACACCTTAAATTCGCCGTAAGCCCGATCTCACAACAGAATTCACAATCATGACATATTAAGGCCCCAAACACGAAATACTTTGCTACGTTAATTTACGAGACAAGTCATAATACCAACGATTATAAAGTGAAATGTATCTCATAGTCACGTTTTGATTATATTATATTTACATACGCAGGTAAGTTATAGCGTCTTATCATTGTAATGGCGAGTATTGGTATGTATGATGATGCTTTTGTATTCTAAGGTCTAAGATTCATTGAATAGCGAACTTAAGAAAGGTATAAAGGGAGATCGAGTTCGCTCGGGTGCAATTATGATTTAAAACATGTTTGACTTAGTTTAAGTAAAGATTTTGTAGACAATGATTGTGTTCTACAAAGCCGCAGTACTACAGTACGCAGTATACTGAATTTTGTTATATCATTAGTAGTTGTAGCAGCGCACGCAATGTAAGGAATTTTATAGGTCTTTTATTAACACTTTATTAGACTTGTAGTAAGGTCACATCACCTTTTTATAATATTAATATAGATACGATAAGTATTTTAAGTAATTAATGAGAAAGATAAAATGTAGAGCGCATTTTTATTACTCTCTTTAAAGTACCAGCAAAAAATGAAATTCAAAACAGCAGTACTGATAAGTTAATGTCAACTAGCAAGATGAAGATTTTATGAACGTGTATTTTTTATGTTTCAGTGAGCGTCGAGCTTTCATAAGCTTCCAACTTCAAGAATTGACGACAATATTTAAATGAATACATCTATTTAATTAGCAATCATATTTTCATGTAAACCAAACAACTTTACATTTATAATCTGTCAAAGAAGCAACTTTAAATAAAATGAAAAAATGTATGACTTTTCTTAAATAAATATTTTCACGGGAGAAGTTACACTTGAGACTTATGTTAATGTAACAATAATACTTGGTATAATTTTATACATAGATATCTTTTTAAATTAGGCAAATAATGCTCGTATTATAGTAACCGGACAGCTGATAATCGTACATACACATACTACAAAATTAGCGCATCACACAATTGTTGCTCTTGCTGGAGAATCAAACCCACGAGCACCGATTAAGCAACCACTACACCAAGAGAGTCCCTTAACACCTGTACCTGTACCTAACTTAACTTAGACTGTTCTAGAAACAATCCAATCGCATCCTGCACGTACCGCGTCCCTGTACTCAATAGTGACGTCATCAATCTCGTGCGGCCATCGCCTGGCACAGATCGATCTTGGAGACCGATTGAATCTCTCCCAGCACTAACGTACTGTAAATACAGTACACACAATAGTGACCCATTCGATAGTTTCTTTCGCACTGTTACCGCGTCACAACAATTTGTTTGAGTATACACAACATTAGTACGGTGGACGCTACTCATGATAGCGCGATGATGAAACAGGTTTTCGATAGAAAAGATTAAGTTAAAATAAATTTATTATTATTGTTAAAGTAAAAAGTATTATTCTCGAATAAAACTTGTAACAAACCGCTCGTACAATGGAAAACAAATAACCTGACGAGGAATAAACGACACTAAAATGCTCCCGGCAACCGTTAGGTGTTTACATTACAATAGGAATTGTACTTTAATTATATACGAACGAATTTATTCCCTTCTTTCTTCTGTCAGAGGCAAGAAAGCGTTTGAACAATTCAGTTTATTAAACGACAAAAACAATTGAACGGGACGTGTTGTCTTCCCCAGGCGTGTTCCTGAGCGAGTTTGTTTACTGTAATTGCGTCACGTCCACGATATTACGATGGAAATTATTCCATGGACCGAGCCGTCTACTGTCAGTAAGTTACAACGTACATATAACATTCAACCTTAATCAATGCTCATCAAAGATTCCTTCAATGCTAGAACGACAGTTACTTGACTGCAATACCGGAGATCTTGGGTTCGATTCCCACCCAGGACAACCATTTGTGTGATTAGCACATTCGCTTCTTCTGTGTCGAGGCGTAGTAGAAATATCTACATAAGTATTATGTTGTATATATGTATGTATGTTTATCTGCTGTCCGGTTACCATAACACAATGTCTGTGCAATTGTCTTCAGATATTATTATTATCAAAATATAACTAGACCACACGTGAGATTTCACAATGTGCTCCTAGTAAAGAAATAAATATATTATAGAAACATAAAATATACGTTAATACTTCTGTTATTAGCAGGGGAACGCTAAAACATAAAATACTCGTACAGTTTTAATTACCCGTATCTATCAGTAGGGTATGTGATAGAGCCAATCCGTTTTGCCAGGGAACGGCGTGGAGATGAATGGTCGGATTTGTGAATACAGAGTCTGCTTTGAAAAACATGCCTAGTACAATTTATCTACCGGTTTTGGAGTCAGGGTCACTTACCACGAGCACGAGGCCAGTCAATTTGATAGTTCACAAACTATAGTAGCAAGAGAAGCTGGTGATTACGAACAATAGCGACTAAGCTGCAAGTCCTTCAATTCTTAGAGACTTTTCAATTGTGCAAAAATTAAGGGAAATAATATTATAACGATAATGAGTGGAGAAAAGGGAAAGTCAACTTTTTATAAATATGGAAAATATTTTGTAATTACATATACATATATGAGGTTTTATTACTTTACAAACAACGTTCATCCAATCGTTTTTATACTTGCCCTGTCGTTTTAAGGATATATATTTGCTTGCGAATGCCAAATGGACATAATTTGGTAATTTTTAAATAAATAATTTTTGTCTTTCCCACCTAATAAACAAAGATCCCCAGTATGAACTGCACATCCAACTTCCCAAATGTCTTTAGCGCACCTGCGTCAATGGGAAAGCGAAAATACACCGAGCAAAAATGGTAGGTACTCTTTAATTTCCATAACAAACACCAATAGTACGAAATTCGCTTAAAACCTAGTTCGCTTTGTAGCGCTTTTTTTGGAAGAACACTTGTTTTTGTAGTTCTTTGCGCTGTTCTTCCATTTCGACAGCGTTTCAGAGCTCGGAACGTTTTTGATGGCTAAAAGCTTTGTAAGCCTCGAAAAACATTTTTCATTAATGACTTTTACTTGAATTTACTCCAAAAGGTCTGGGTTTTTTTGCTGCGATGTTAAACCTAATTCTGCAGCATAATATTCCGGTGCTGGTAGACCTTGTATAAACGTCGCCCGGGGAAGTAACCTGTACACGTGTTACTACCATCATGTTAACTGCTTGTCGCTAGCCAGCGATGGCTGCGGTCGGTGGCCTATTTGCGCCGGACCTTAACGGCACGTGTGACAAAGTATGAAAGAGAAACCCAACCATGTTTCATTTTGATGCCTTGAATAGTTCTGGTTCCACCACCAAAAGCAGGCTTTTTACCTAATAACAATCTAATAGAAAATCGGCCGCAAAAATATTCGCATAAAAAAATTACATACAATGGTAAGATTAATGGTCGCGCGAGCACATCGAGTTATACATCGAACTTGAAAAATACAAGAGAGAATAAATCAGTAGAAATACGTGCCAGAAATTTAACGCAAAAATCTCATGATATACATCGAGGTTACTGACACACGCCAGGCACGTCGCGACGTGAGAATGCCCCCAGGTACCCGAGTTAGGGCCTCGTTTGACTTACAACCTCTTAAGTTATAAGAGAAAACTATTAATATAGATAATGACCGAAACAGCAGAAAAAGGCAAACTAAAACTATAGTAATAAAAATAATTTGGCAATTTCCACAAGCAGCTAACTTATTCCAAATTAGGCAATTAAATGCCTGTGCTATGGTAACCGGGCAGCTCATATACATATAACATAATACTTACATCGATATTTTCATTACATTCAGACACAAAACAAACAAATACGCTCTTCACACAAATATTTGTCCTGGATAGAAATCAAAGCCATGACTTCATTTTACAATCAGGGGTTTTCAAGCACTAGATTAAGCGTGTTATCAAAGATGTGTTTGCTTTTTCATTTATCCAATAACCTCGTTCATCGCGTAAATATCCCATTCAAGCGACTCCTTACCTCGGGGAATAACCACACTCGGTTGCATCAAACCGACTGTAAAGTTATTGGTCGTGAAAACGAATGTGCTGGTTCATGTCTGAATCCCTTAACGATTATGTTTTACAGTCCACTTTCATACGAGTCTACGAGATATATGTCTGTAGGTACCTGTTATTTATGTAATCTCTACGGATACGAAAATAATCATTCTGTTTTGGTTTATAAAAACAAATGCATCTTGTGAACGTAAATGTGTTATGTTATGTAACCCAAGTTTCTTTGTCACGTATTTTGATGTTTTTAATTGTACCCAAACTAATAATATTCCTCAATTTGAAATACCAAATACCAACCTGAAGACCAGCTAGCATGTAATGCTTTACATATGTATATGTAACACTAAACATAGATAGTCACTTACCATCTAGGGGAAAGTATATTACTTTCAGAACATCAACGTAATTAATGGGTTTGAAGTCAAAAAAAACGGTCGCACGATACCATACGATAACATGTATACCCTCCCACAAAAGACACGCGTACAACGTATGGATGTGCCCGTGATTGGGACCAGTAATTGGCGGGCGTACGTGTCGGCGCCGCGTCGCCTGATAACTGCAAGCGTAAAGATTTCCAATGCTCATCATCTTCATCCCTCGCCCTTGCGTCCGGTAATAAAAACGTATTACCCGGAGAACCGCGCGGAATACATATTATAGCAATTTGAACGCACTTGCTGAGAATAGGAAAAATCCAATAGATTTTACATTAGTACAACCGTATAAAGTTTATGTTATAGCCATCCATGTATAGCCACCTACATAGCATCTAAATGGCAGTAGCAAATTAAATGGTTTAGTGGGATTTTGAGTTTACTTTCGTAACATTGTGTTCAAAATCCAACACTTCGCGAGTTGCGAAAAGCATTTATGAAATGACAAGACGCGGGCGCACTCCCGCTTGACAGAAAATGACCCTAATAAATGCTAATGATGAAGTCGAAATTATAACATCTTTGAACACGAAACCACCACCCATTTCCCTATTTACTTACATAATTAATTGAATAATCCGATATAATCTGTTGTTATTTATACAAACTATTTGAGTGAATGCTTGAATTATAAATATTGACCGACCCGCAGAGTCCCGCCGTGTAAACAGCGGTGTAATTACGGCGCGGCGCCACCTACGCGATATTTCAATTAACTACGCAAATCTGAACGTTTATTTAATAGTCGTCGGAGTGGAATGAATAAATTACTTTACATTTGACGGCTATGCTCGGCCTCGTGACTGGCCTCGTGGCCCCATGACAGATTCTGACCGCTAAGCTGGAGTACGCAGGTTCGATCCCCAACCGGGCCAATATTGGTGTAATGGGCACAGTTGTTTGTTTATTTATCTAATCACTAGGAGTTACAAAGGACAAACGTAATGCCAAGCGGTGTGCGTACATTAGTATATGTATGTATAAGTTTATCAGCTGTACGGTAATCATAACATTTAATTGCCTATTTTGGTATGAGATAGCCGTGTGCCGGAAATCTCCTAAGTATTATTGTTTTCAATATGCTACATAGATCAGTGTACCTGTTTGGTATGAAGTAATACTCAGAGTTCATTCCTGACTGCATAGATATTGATAATAACAATTTTGGACAGCAAACATCACCTTTTCATCCCAATTAGCTAAAGTCTTACTTATAGTTACCAGACAGTTGATGAACATTAACATATTATGTAAAGCTCCTAAATACAGACCTAAACATAATTTTTGACCCAGACGTAGATAAATGCTGTAATGATCCTTAAATAGGACTCTAGGAATGAGGCTGTTAGCGTAAATTAGTCCAGCTGTATAATATAAGTTGGTTACAATTCGTTGGTAACAGGACTGCAAGAATAGGTCTGCTAAATATATATATATACATGCAGTTACTATCAGTCTCTATCTAAGATGTTATAAGTTGGGCAAATATGCGTTGCAGCTCTTAAGTAAGTTCGAAAATTTACGCTTTAGTACACACGTGGAACAAAATCCACAAATATTTGCAATTGCTTCACGGTAGAAATAGGTAGTAATTGTGGTACCTCCCCGGACGTTTGTAAACCCATTCTGCCATCTACCGTCTCTCTCGGGTTTATATATTTCTTTTCACGTGTATTTCTAAAGCACTCACAATACAGGCAACGTTGATTGGCCCTTTGAGCGACGCAAACAACAACGTTCCGTAAACTCCTGATCTCTCCCCCGTGGTGGTTACTACCCTTAGAAAACACAGGGGCTAAATGTGTGCTCATCTCCCGTTGCCTACGAATACAACTAAGCCACTATTTACCACCAAACACTCAAAGCAATTCCAGCAATAATTTTCACGTCCTATACTTAGCAAACTACTGCAACTGCTACGAGCTTCAATCATAGTCCCACCACGATGCTCCAATGCTTAATTGAGATTCAGGTTAGTGGCCTACCCGTCTAATGCCGTTAAGGCCTCTGACAAGGCTCCACGATAAGGCCTTTCGAGACCAGGAACGATTGAATAACGTGTCTTTCGAAGGTCCTAAACGCTTGTTAAAATTAGTCAAGCCAGTAATTCGAAGTAAATAGGTCAGAGTACCCTAATAACAACAGTAATCATATCATTAACTTGTAAATTATAACCATTGTCTAGGTACAGCCTATTCCTGCCGGTATTAACCTTGTTCGTAGAAGCGAGACAACAATAAATAATTCTTAAAGTTAAACCTATAATTTAGGTATTCGCTTTACAATTCCCTTGAAATTACAATGCTTTGTAATTGCTGTTCAGGTTTGGCTAATAGTTTCACCCAAAGCTGAAAACGATAAAAGAAAATTAAAAAATAATATTACAATGAAGTTCCTGAACGCGGCTAGCAGTAGGAGTTAAACGGTAGATATGGTCACGTAAGTAAAAAGCGTTATGCGACTTCTCTCTGTGCGTGTGTGCGTGTAAGTATCAAGATTTTAGCAACGAGCATAATGCGCGCCCTGTTATATGTATAACCTCTCAACACTGAACACGTGGAAATTACTTTAAAAGTTGTTTTTTGTTTGCCTAAGGCAGTCATTTAACTAACAACCGTATAAGTGTTCGTAAGTCTACTCATAGTTCATTTGGAGGTAAAAAGGGTATTTACTAAGGTTGTACACTAATAAACATCCCTGTACATGAATATTTATACTGTGAATCGAATGTCATTAGAACAGTTTGTGTTTCAGCCTGACGGTTGCGGTTTTGAAAAATCTTTGCATATTACGCGCACTGAGGTGTGAGATTTGGCAATGTTACGATTTACATAAGACAAGACAAAGACGTTTATTTGTACAAATATGGGTGCATGCATATAAAGATGTTACAAGATTATTAGTCCAAGCCATATTTTTCCTTTTACGGCGTACAAATTCAAATTCAAATTCAAATTCACATAAAGAAAGTTTGTCGAAAGAAAATGATGTGATAAGGAAAAATATACGAAAATACTTTTTGTAAATAAATTAGTCAAGCTAAACCTAAATTTATCTTGTCGAATTACGGTCGAACTTCAAACACTAAGCAAACACTGGTTCATTTTAATGAATTATGAATAATGAACGGAGTAAGTCAACGTTTAATTGGAACTATGTCCTTGCGTGATGACATGAACTAAAACTAAAACAACGCTTGGATCCAAGTATATTCCCCCACCCCTGCAAATATATGCTCAGTTAATCATTTCCGTTTTCCGGCAGTCGAAACCACGCAACTTATTTCTGTAAAAGGAAGCAACCTCTGCCCGCTTCCGTATTCGAAACCTGTATCGCTTTTATTTATTTATTCAAAGAGATTTCGCAAAAACACATTTAAGTTAGAATAACATTTTCTACGAAAATACTATACGTCTCGTTAGATAGAGCTATGACTTTTTAAATGTTACATTATTACACCGCCACCTTAACGAAGCTTAAGCTCCGTCCATGTATGCATGAGATCCTATGAATGTATTTTAATATCCTCTAGGCGTGTACAGTATAACAAATACTTATTTCCCCCTCACAGCAAAACTGCCTCCCGACTCATTACGACTCGATTCCATTTCGTTATTAGACTCACTTAATTAACATCGCTCCAATAAAAGAGAAAATAAAATTATTTTGCCATATTCCCCACTCGTTTGTAGAATTTCTGATTGCGCTTCGTCTTACACTGGGCAGCCTCACTGATTTCTCTCGTAATTAAATTTCTACTGATAATCAAATTCGAATAATATGTATTTATGAAAGGGATAGTAATATTCGAGGTCGGTCTAGTGGTTAGAGAGCGACACTGCTTAAGGTTGTGGGTTGGAATTCCAACTGACACAAGTATGCGTATCCCTATCTGAATCGGACGCGGTAATGTTTATGTGTGTGAATGTGCTGATATTTTTTCACATACGATATTGATAGCCAAAGTGTTGGCGAAATAAAATCGAGTAATGATCCATGAAGATAGCCGCGCGATCACACTAACTCCTCGTGGCTCGTGGACGAAGCTCCACAGAATTGAAATACAATAAGAATAAGGTATGAACCGAGTAGTCGTTTAAAAGCCGCTACTCGGCCCGACTATACATTGACAGAGCCGAGTACATACTACTCGATTATCCGTGGTCACCGCAGCCTATGCACGTCAATATCCAACCTCAATGAAGACTGAAATCACATTGAAATTCGTTAGTCTCCTTCATAAATTCCATACCGTGTAAGTAAAATCAAACCGCATAAAGCTCAGTATGATTTATAACTTGAGTTCCATAACCAGTAAAAGTATTTAATTTCTACTTGTATTCGAATAAATACTAACTGCTAGGAAGGCAAGGAAAGATCCTCATACACACTCATATAGTTTATACTTGTATATTTTATAAACTATATAGTAAAAACAAGAAAGCAAGCGATTGAAACCAAAGGAAAACAAAGTATATTTAATCAATAGATCAGTGAGATGTATGGAACTCACAGATAGGATATTAACAACTTTTAATGTCGCAAGTCAATGGAAACGCGCAATATAGCAATAACGCGAGAAGCGGGCGTGATTCACAAGTTAGGTGAACACGAGCCGAATGCCTGATTACGTATTGATTCTTACCAGCTATTGTTTATAACATGCTACAATATCGCCGTAACAATATCCTGCCAATATAATATGTATGAAGAGGCGCGCGTAGCGGCAATTGTACTTTTAAGGCTTGAAGGTGCTACTTTCAAAAACATTTTTTGTTCTAATGTGAACTATTCAAATTAGATTATGGAATTATCGTGTTAAAAATATGCAAAAAAGAACGACAGACGCCGCAGTATTTTATATTACAAACCGATAATAGTATTATTACAATTGGGATAATTCTGCACACAGTTGTCTGATTCCAAATTAGGAACATGGAAAAAACCATGTGCTCATCACACAAATGTCCTAAATGAGAATCGAACCTACGAGCTTCGGTTAAGCGGTCAGAATCTCTATCCACTAGACCAAGAGCCCAGTAAAAAATATTACATATTGTCAGGCCAGTTACAAACTGAAACCATTGTTACTCATTTCAAAAAGAAATTTCGCGGAAAAATTGGGCACTTAAGGTAAAAACGGATCAAAGGAACAACGAACCGGGCGGTCCACTTCTCGAAGTATCATGTTACGCACGCGTAATTCAATAACCAAATTACATACAGCCTCCGAAAAATTACACATTTGCAGAAACCTAACCGAAACCGGTTTAAAATTTAAAGTAAATGATAAGCATAAATATTTGAAATTTGTTACAATTGTAATTATGAATACATTTCAATGAATGTACTTACTTTTTTAAAAACAAGAAATTTAAAATTACACATCAATGATTTCTATACCTCTTCATAAGGAAATCCAATCAAATATTCAATATTATCAAAACACCTCGTCCGAAGTGTTATCCATTAACTAACATAAACCGGTCCAAACCGGTATGGTTATGGTTAATAACTGGTATCAACTAGATTAGCAATTTACAGCATCTATTATATTTCTCTGTAGCATTTCACCGCCCACCTTGCTTTCCAATATACAGCTCGGAATTTGTACTGAAATTAATTAGGAACATTTCCTTATTAAAATGTGTGATAGACCACAAAGGATATTATTAACACAGTGTTAATTGTTACTACATTTTTTTCTCCTAACTACACCTACAATTAAAAAGATGACAATTTAAGAAGTTCTAATACAAATATAGACTACTATACTATTGCATATGCTTTTAACTTTTCGCGTCCCACGGCTAGGCATACGGCCTTACAGCAACAGCGGGAGCGGGACTGAGCACTATTCCAGACAATCACAATTATGGCATTAATATGCAGAACATGTACAGTTGCGACTAAAGAAATACGCCAGAAATATTCCAACTAAACATTTCATATCTATCATATTTTAATCACAGTGAGAAATCGCGCAAGAAAGCGAGCAGAATAAAGGGATGGGAATTATTCCCGGCTGTCACTGGAGCGGCCGCTGAGCAAAATGAAAAGATTCGTAAAATCGCGTCCGCTCCACTGAATGCGGGTCTGAGCGGACCGTGGCGGCCCGCTTTTATTCAGCGTTGCCAGACCAATGATCGTGTATCGCAATGGATTTAGATGTTAGTGTGTTATGGAACATATGTATGTAGGGACTAATGATTGCGTCCTACGGTCCTGACAAATTTCTTTCACCTATTCTACATACTTTCATCGAAGTCGTCATAGGCCGTTGTCTTAGAGCTAGTCTTGACCTGTTCTTCCTCTTGCATTCGTCGTAGCGGAAGGGCTCTCCAAAGTCCTCTTCTAGCGCTCATGGAGCACATGTTGTGACAGGTTGCCGTTTTTTAAATTTTGGCCTTATCAGTACATCCAAGATATTTAGAATTCTGTAAAAACAAACGGCAGATTGAGTTTGTTAGCAACTATCATAACAATTTTAAGATTATCTATGGTTTTGAAGGTGAAGAAAGAATCGTTAAGGAACTGCCGCGCCAGAGTTACGATTCTCTATGCTTGAGTTTATTCTCCAAGCGTGTGAAATATTGTGTTTGACCAGCGCGAGGAAACCCACGCCCAATAGTGGACCGCTGAAATAGTTGATAACAGTAAAGGTGTTATGATTGTTCGTGTAATAAAAGAATAGTAAATATCTAACACGCAAATATCGAATTGAACAGTCTTTAGTATTTAAACAATTATTTCCATTTCATTAGTTTCTCTTAGTGTAAATGGCGAGTATAAAAAAACTGAGACCTAGAACTGTGGCAGTCGTTCGCAGAACGCTATGAAAAGACTGAAAGGTTGCGTCCGCTTCACTGAACATTCTGGTCGAACATATGGAGCCGAATTAATAAGTCAGCAGAGAAATGACTGCGTAATATGTACCAAGTCCGGGTACAGATAAAGTCGAAATATATTTATTGAACTGTATTTTCCTTTTAATCGTGAACATACATACATATAGTAGTAGCCCTGACTCTTAGGAAAGTGTAGGCCGTGGCCAATTAACTACGTACATACTATATAATACTTATATAGATATTTTTATCACACAAAGACAGCTAACAAATAAATGTGCTCATCGACAAATGTTTGTCCTGGTTAGAATCGAACCGACGACCTCCAGTTTCATAGTCAGTGTTTCTAACCACTCGACCAAGAAGCCAGTCAAATAATAGCGGCCTTCGGAAAACGAAATGGAATGGAAAATCCTTAACGCCTCCAAACCTTGAACCGTAGTAAGAACGAAACCAATAAAACGCCTCTTAATACATATGCCTATATCTAATACGTATTTCCTCCCGGCCGAAGTTTCGTCGCCGAGGGTTATTTTTCACGCGGTTCTATTAATGGACCGTCGGATTTAATGACGCGACTTTTTAATTATGAAGTTAATTGAGTCGGGGACGAGTGCTGCCGCGACCTTGTTCAATTATTATAATCGGGTCGCTTATTTTTGTGATGGAAAATATCAAATTGTTAACAGCGTACGTGTGCATACAATCTCGCCGGGTTCCTACTTCTTCTTTTAGTAAGTTCTTCTAGTAAAAGCTACAAATTTGGCTAAAAGTTTACAAATGTTCCTGGAGTTTGTCAAACGTGATTATTGATATTAAGTATTACTTAAAGCCAGTACTCAATAGGTAACTGATATCAAATGCAATGTATGTATGTAGAAACGGGATCGCTGCTGCTTCCTTGTGAGTATAAATATGCCCAATCAGCGAAGAATCCTGAAAAAATATCACATCATCTCCGAAACTATTACGATCGATGTCTACTCAATTTTATATTAAGATATTTCAATATGCCTGAATTGCTTTTTTTGGTATTCGTTGTTAATAAAGTGCAAAATTCAATTAATATAATAGGTTCTGGGAAGATAAATTAAAATTTAATTTTCTGTGAGGTAAAAGATAGTGATTGGGCGAAATATTTGGCTTTATATTACGCGCCAATTTTAGTTGGAAGCAATATTATACATTTGAGTTCGTAAATTATTAGTCTTCTTAGGAATTCCTTTGGGAAAATTTCTACTTGTATACTTTCAAGATTTCAATCATTCTGTCCGACTGATTGTTCTGTTAATCCATTAGTTGCAGACCGTTACTACTGATCTCATAATAGTCAGTTCGATTACCACGAGCACGAGATATTTTTCTTTTTCTGGATGTAAAACTGTCAAGTTGGCTGCATATTTAGGTATTCATATTACATAGTACAGTAAATTCGGGATAAAAGTTTTTATCTCCGTTGAGATTGGGTGCCATGTAGGGTGTGTTGAGGCGACAAAGAACCTCGTATTTGAAAATAACGTGCAATTTCGTTGTTTCAATGGTCACGAGATCGAGATATATCTAAGAAAAGTAGCACAGCGTGATTATAAATGAATAACTGATTTTTAAAAAGATATGTCGAAGCAACATTTTATATTAATTGGAACTTCGAGTTCTAAGAAAAGTAGCCAGTATTAATAATGAATTATAAAATTAATTTGAATATTAATTTTAACAAGAGTCGCCAGTATTATAATCAAACAACTGATTTAATAATTTGCCAGTATTATAAATGAACAACTGATATCGTTAGTATATTGTAAAATTAATATGAATCTAAAATTTTTAGGAGACTGAAACATTTCGATCGTAACACTAGCTAGTATTAAAATAAAGCACTTTCCTAAGTCCTAAAATTTATTTATTAGACGAACGTAATACAATTTCACATTTTTCAATTTAATCCTTTTTACGTCCCGCTGTAGAGTTTGGGTTTCCCCCATTTTCTCCCATTTTTCTCTTAGGACATTACCCACACTACGGAATATCAAACAATCGTTTGTCTGACGTCGTTCGGATTAAAAGCGGCCCGTGGAGTTCGCTAAAACACATCCACTTAAGCGGATATAATTGTTTGAATCTTTTCATTTTATTCCAAAGCCGTCGGCGGCATTAATTTCAATCCCTTTCATTTAAAAACGGCCTTTAATTGTGATGAATGTGTAATAGAAGTAAAAGCGTATTTTTTTTATTTAAACAAGGAACAAACAATGAATTAAATCAAGAAGCTAGGATTACTTAAGCTAGTTGTGAATAATCTTTACAACATAATACCTGGCATGAAGATCCCATAGATCTATAACTGTATTTTTTTGTGAAGATTTCAGCAAACCAGCAGGAAACAGTCATAAATAACCAGCGTGACGTATGGAAATTTTGCAGAAAAAAAATCCGAAACATTGTTTCCGTATACAATCATACATGTTTTCCTTAAATGTTTAATAATTATGGTCGAATGTCGAACGGTGGTTAAAGTAAGAGATAATACGATAAACACTGTAAGTAATTGATAATAATAATCAAACGGCCACAATGCCACAACCCCGAAAGGATGTAATATCGCGATTATTCCCCAGTACCGCGCAGCCGCGAGTTAATTAATACGTCGGCTTGAATTATTCGCTCGGCGGCGCTACTTCCAGTCGCAATGTTTATCTCACCGTGTACTTCTAACTGTAACATACAATTAAGACGTAAAGGTAACCGTTAAATAAACTTATTACAATCTTAGCAGTTGATACCGACAAGAGATTCCAAGTCATCTCTAAACTACGCTCCGCTATTTGTTAAACATTATCACGCGTGTTTATTGTTTTAATGAAAATACCGGTTATTGCCAGACGTTACCGGTTTTAGCTGGTTTACACTGGATATTAAATTAACGTTGCGGACGGCGGGATTTAGATGACAGGGAGTTTTTCCTTGATTCTTTTATTAAATTGTGGTGTAATCCGCCAAATATTGTACGTATCCCTACTAACACTAATTGCTCTATGGTTGTTTATATAAATCGATCACTTATTAATTGTTGTAAAATATTTACTCACCTTAACGTTTCAATCGAATCATTGTATTAGCTTAATTTGGTCAAAATTGCTCAGATTTCAATGTTCTTTTAATCGTTTATACAGTTATACAGCTTTATTATTATCAGCTGGATATACATGCCAAAAATAATGACAAATATTGGTACCGCTGGATTTCAATTAGTATTCTACCGTCCCTGCTAGTGAATCCCACATAACTCCTGAAGCCCGTAAGGCCTGGGGAACGCTTAAAAGATTTCCCAGAAGTAACAAATGAAATAGGTATATATGCTTGTGTTCAGAAAATACTGGCCAAAATATTAATGCTGGCAGTAATAAAAAAATGTAATGTTTATTTTCAAATTTTAAATTTAAAAAATCAAATTTTATATTGTCAGGTTCTTTTGTTTTTCTTATTCACATTAAAATAATCGTCACAAAAAGATCTTTTATTATATACATATATTATATCCACGTATCATCGAGTTTTTCAACTTTTTACAGCTTGTAACGAACCAGTTCGCTGATAACGAAGATGCTAATGTCAAAGATAATAAAGTGAACGATCTTATTGTCATCCAAGCACTCGAAACTTAATTATATCAAGGATATGTAGGCACGTTCAATTTAACAATCTGCAAGCGAGCTGGAACGAAGCTTATGCTTAAAGCTAAGTGAAGCTCTAGGCTGTGTAAATTTGTTACCGACGTTCTTTGTATAATCTAATACATAACGTAAAGTACGTACGTACGTAACATCACGCCTGTAATTCGTAAGTAATAAGGGGTAGCGTAAAGTAATGAAAGGACATTCAATTCAAGTTTAATAATAATGTAATAGAACCAAAAAAATCTGAAGGTTTTTTTCGCTAACACTAACAATGATAATAATGATACACTCAAATATAAAAAATATATTATAGATGAATTATTATAGATTTATTAACTGTTATATTGAGTTAACATTGTGCCTAGTTTGCTTTGCGTGCTAGATTTCGAACTCAAAACCCCGGAGTGGATAACTTTGATCCAAATTTCTAGACTATCACCGCTAAATCTCTCTAGTCTTGATTCATGGATAAATATGATTCTCAATATATTTACATATTATAAGCTATCAATACGTTAACTATTTCCCATGTTATACTATCGAATGAGTAGCATGCTCTGCATTTTCGTAAGATGTGAAAACCGCAGATGCAGCATTGTTATGTCAGTGAGTGATAGAACGTGACAAATGAACTATTCCCGTGCGAAGGTTTGTAACTTATTCGCACTGTGGTACTAAGTAAGAATTATCCAATAAATAGTATGTACCATTTTTTGCTGTATAATGATATACAGAGTCCTTAAAAGTGTTAGTTCTTCAGCTTTGGGCGCCTCTTTCGCCCCGCGAAAAAACGCCAGGGCTCTTTTAAAATCGGAAAATATTCTTTATACGAATATTAGATGTCCAGCACAGTTCCATTATCTACCACGATAACATTCCATGTGAGGGCCGACAATAATTTTATAGCAATAGCATTTTGCATATGGCTGCCCGCGCCACATTGGCATCACTGGAATACGAGTATATTCCGATTATGACATTGCCCGGTTCCAATTATGACATTGCTCGGTTGTAAACCGATTAACGCGACCGGATATGTAACTCTGGTATTCTATTTCAAATGGTTTTAGGTGTTTGCAGAGAATAGTTAGTGCACGATACTTTAATGGCAGTCATACTTTTACGGGTTTTATTAAGGCGTGTTTTAAAACGTTGAAAGCTATAAATTTACTTTACAAAATTAGTGTATTTTTATATCCTTTCATTTGATTCTCCTTACATAAGTGGAAGTAGTGAATTGTAGTTGTATTCAGTATAGAATGTTTTGGAATTTCACATTTTTTTTTTAATTCCTCTAAGTAATATAAGAAAAACAACAGTGCGCATACAAACGTAGACACACAATGCAGTCGTTTTTGGTATAATCCATCAATGACAATGAATCCGTTCACGTGACTGGCTGAGACCAATCTGCCGCCAGCAACGGAATATTGGGAGTAAAGTCTAGCAAGAATTAAATATAAGATGCATTCTGTAGTAAAATGTGTAATAAATATAACTTTCTAACTACATACATATGTATTGAAATAACTAATACTCATCACAGAAATATTAGTCCTGGATGGTATACAAACGCGGAAATCAGCTAAAATAGCAAGGTCAATGATCTTTAGTAGTTATTGAACGTAATAAATGAACCACAGAACCACACACCAACGTACAACAGATGTATACATTAATAACAACTCGTTGAAACGTGCGCTATTTTCCAATTATACAGCTAAGTCTCGCAAGTACATTGTCTTAATGAACATGTCGTCTACACGGTACAGGAACAAAGAGACTGTCTACAGTAAGCTGCGGGAGGAACAATGGGAACATTTTGGAAAAGCTAACGCGAGAACCGGAGACTGTTCCTAACAAAAACTCCATTATAGTCCAATTAAAATTGTCTATTGTGTCAATTGCCTCACTTCTCTTTATAAACATATAAGTATATCTTGCTGAGAATTCCATTTTCAGTAGTATATCTAAATTCAATTTCTCTTTGGCAAAGCTCTCTGTACTACGATATTCTAAAGGCTTGTCTATTGCAAGGTAAGTAATTTATACGGCGTACTCGAAAATTATATTGTGTGTTAACATATACTGCACACTACTTACGTTATAGGTTAAGATATGTATATAAATATACAAACAACTTTTTTATGTGAAGAGAGTAGCAGGCAAACAAAGGTTACAACTTACCACTACTTACAATGGACATCTGCAAACAATCTCTAATAGGACTATAGGAATGGGTCTGCTAGTGTGAATTAGTTTAGTTAGTAATTGTATTTCAATTGCTGCTAATACAATTTTTATGTCCTCCCCTTTCTTGTTCCACAGCATGACTGGGTCTCTTCACAAATTAAGAAGGTTTTAAGGACATAGAATAAAAATATTAGTTGGTTGGTATTCTTTTTTCAAAATTGGGTACAGGATTAACAAGAAAAATGGTAGGATACTTAGTCGGGATTAAATTGCATTACTTTGTGGCTGAGGATAAACAACGAAATAAACAAGTGACGCTACAACAAAAAGCGTATCGATCTTACGCCGGACCTTAGGACCTGCCCAACTGAGGCCAACCCAATCTGTCAATGTCTGAGTTTTGACAGCTGCTATACATTCCGATCCGCCCCGTTGTTCAACACAGATAACGAATTTGGCTCTTACTTAATCTAATCAGACAGTTCAGCGGAGTACTAACTACGCAAAATATTCTGAATAACACAAAACTTCGTTAAAGGTTTCAGTAATATTAGGTAAGCTAGCTCGTTAACGGCCGACCTAGTACCTAATTTGTACCCGCTAAGCCTGTGTAGGCAGGCCGTAATTGTCTGTTCGACAAAAAGGTTTTTACTCCAGTCTAGTACCTTAAATATCAGTATCCTTCGAGCCGGATCGACGATATAATTGATTCAAAATACCCCTCACAGGATAATAGCATTAATTAGTTTTCATTATATTTCAATACAAAATTCGCACATAGTATATTACTTGAATGGGCAATGGCTAATCCCTTATCAACTCAAACATTTTTACCTAATTTTGTGTCCACATCTAATTAATCCCATCTGGAATAAAGTTCAAAAATAGTATGCGATTTACGTCTTTTTCCTAACCATAGTAGAGGTTTTATTTTTGAAATCAATTTTAAAGAACTATTTCATTCATTTCGATTAACTTTATTTCGTAGAAAAATTTATTGTTCCGCTGTCAGACGACCCACTCTTATAATGAGAAAAGTTAAGACCAAACTTAACCTGAAAACGAATTTTACAGTCTTAAAAACACATTATTAAGGTAAGCGACAATTTTTGCTGCAACAGCAATGCATTACAATGTTTATTTCTTAACCTTGCATTATTATAAAGAAAATAGCAAATTCTTGTTTGAGTTTCTACATGAAGCAGCTAACATTCTTAATTAGCAGCGCGCGTCACACGCGTAATAAAATTCATTTCTTCATTAAGCTGACTTGTGACGTAGTTTACATGGCGCAGATCATTATTTCCGAGCTGCAGCAAGAAATAAATACGGCTCTAAATAATGTAATAATGTAATCTAAATAACGTGTATTTCTATTTAAGCCACCTTGAGATTTCACTTGAAGAATAATAGCCATTGTACCGCGAAACGAGATTATTTTGGCGAGAAATAACGCTCGCCATTGTGGGCGGCTCTTTAGAAAAATATCAACAATAACATCACGAAACAGTTAACAACAGGTATATTTGTCCTCTTAAACCTTTATTAGATTTTCTTGATAGTATTGTTAGCGGGTTCTGAAGGATTTTATATCACGAAATAGGCAACTAAAATATTTTGGGCTCAAACTCTGTCCTCAATTATGTAATTATTTATAAATCTCCAATGACCCAGCGGTTAATAGACCTGATTGTTAATCCGGAGGTCGTGTGATCGATTTCCACCCAGGACAAACGTTTCTGTGATAAGCACATTTGTGTGTGTGTAAACATATTCATATTAAAAAAGCAAATATTTGCCCTCGGTGGGTCAGTCGACTTATTACCATGCAGCGAACTTATACTAATCTACTAATACTGTAGATTTTTTCTAGAAATGAGTATTGAAATAAGTAATTAACTGTTAATTAACTTAATTAAGAAATATAAATTTTCTTGAAGCACTTACATTTAAAATAGAAAGTTGATTAAACAAAAACGAACTTTAATTAAAAGTCAATTAGCGGGCGTAATTACGCCGCAAAAGATGGCTAGTTTTAACATAATGTATAAATATTTAGGAACTTAATAAATATGAACCGTAGTTAGCAGCTTTATTTAGAGAAAATTGACGTATTTTTGTGCAAAATGAAGGTAAGATAAGAAGATAGGATAAGAGTGTACCACCTCGATGTTAATGTCATGGCCTTTATATTAATCATAGATATATTTACATGATATATTTTAACTTAAGGGCGGGTTTAATAGACATATATTGCAACTACATTTGTTTTAATGAAATAAAACTACTTAAAAAACGTAGTCATAGTTTTTGTATAAAACTTCCTGCAGCGAACTCTAGTAAACTCCCATGAGAATGAGAGGCTTTTCCGCTGTTAAAACTACGTTGCATCTTAAGTCAGATGTCAGGTTATCATCAAAATAGATTACGTTGAAATCGATCCACCAGTTTTTGTGTCTTGGGCAATCAACGAAATAGACAAACATTTCAAAAATCTTGAAACCCTTTGCATTTATTATGACTAGTGGTCGCCTAGGGGTCGAAAATCGACCGCAGCTAAATTTTAAAAAAAATTAAATTTGAAGACATTCTCTACA
>DWDX01000771.1:0-23029 GCA_018245675.1 Agara michaeli | reverse complement strand
AGGTTTGCAAGGACAGAGATATTTGGCACTCGGTGCTTTCTGCCTACCTCGTTAGGGACCTGGCGTGACGGTATGTTATGTTTGTTTTCGCTACTGGTAATTATGATAAATTAACATTAGAAAAGTAAGAATTGCATACAATATGTTACTTATTGTGTTTTATTGTATAGTAGAGTATACAGTATAGTAGACTAAGGTTAAAAACGTATGAGAGAAGAATTGGGTCCGCCAGTGGAACAATATCAAGAAAAAAAAAACATTTTTTGTGAGCAGTTCATCCCCGAGCCGTCCCTGCTGGAGTCCGTGTCGTCGTACACGGCGTTCAGCATCTCGCTGCCGCTGCTGCTGGCCACGTGGGCGGCGCTGTGCCTCGTGCGCGGCGGCGCCTCCACCGTCTCCAACTCCATACACAAGCACCTCATATTCTGCGTGTTCGTCGCCGAGCTGCTCTACGTGATAGCGCTGAAGGCGAGGACCACCCTGGTGCAAAACGAGGTGAATATATTTTCAAATACGATATAATGGAACGGAGGATTGATACAAACATATAAATTAATTCTGTACTTCAATTTTCTTATTCTTTTCATTTCCGTTCTTAATCTCGGTCCATTTGAGTTCGGCTCTCCTAATAATTTGTTGTGTTTTGGCTTGTCATTAAATATCTTTATATATAACTATACTTAAAATCGTTATCAATTTCAACAATATATCTGAAATGGAGTCGAGTTTTATCTATCTACGTAACCAAAATTAGTCACGTTTGCGTGTGTGTCAGTTCGTGTGCAAGGTGGTGGCGATGTCGCTGCACTACTGGTGGGTGAGCGCGCTGGGCTGGGCGGCGGCGGACGCCTGGCAGCTGCGGCGCCTGCTGCGCGAGCTGCGCGACGTCAACCACGGGCCGCTGGCCGCGCACCTGGTGGCCGCCTACGCCGCGCCCGCCGTGGCGCTGGCGCTGGCCGCCGCGCACCACCAGCACCAGTACGGGAACGCGCTCTTGTCAGTACACGCTCTCTCCGTCCTACTATATTACCTAATTTTAATATCTCCGTCGATCTCATTATGTTAGTTTGGTCTGTAGGCTATAGTGAACGATACATAAAGCGTTTCAATTTGCTTTTCAAAATGTTAAATAGAATGTTAAGTTTGTATGTTAGAATGTGATAAGATGTGAAGGACCCTTTTGGTATGCGAACATTTGTTTGATACGTGCAGTTGCTGGGTGAGCTGCCACGAGCCGGTGGTGTGGTGGGTGGTGGTGCCGGCTGGCGCGTACGCGGCGGCCGCGCTCGTGTTCCTGGCGGGCGCCACGCGCGCCGCCTTCACCGTGCGCGACCACGTCGTCGGCTTCGGGAACCTCAGGTATGTATCACATGGACACCGAAACGGTCTCAGTTCTATGTCGTTGACGATCACAAAGTCTAAATTACGTTCACCTAGAGCTTTAACCATTAAAAGCGGTCACGTGATATACACATTTATGCTTTTTTAAAATATAAATGGTACTCAATACCTGTATACATTTCAGTAGTATAGAAAACTTTAAATCAAATCGACGAATTGGTGAAAGAGGTTGTTGTGGAGGTTGCATGTAGTTATCGTTAGATAGTCCGCGTTGTGACGTGAGGTGCGGATGTGCGGATGTCAGGGTGGTGCTGGGCGTGAGCATCGTGTGCCTGCCGCTGCTGTGCGTGTCGTGGGCCAGCGCGCTTATCCTGGGCAGCGAGGCGGGCGCGCGGCGCGGCGTGCTCAGCGCGCTGCTGGCCGCCGCCGTGCTGCTGCACGCCGCCGCCGCCGCGCTCGGCTACATCGCGTTCAACGTGCGCGTGCGCGACAACCTCAAGCGGTACGGACACACACACACACATATACGTGTACACGCATGGACACAAAATCTGATCTTCTCATTACGTATATCATAATATAATTGTGTTAGTACCAATTAATTTATCGTTGTATAGTTTTAAAACTACACAAAAATTTAGTCAGTTGGTTGCAATTAATTTGACGGTAATCCGAAAGAATCAATTAACAATAAAAATGTAATGTACAGTATAAATGATTAATAACAATAATAACAGAAATGTTGTGTTGCAGAACAATACTTCGTTGCCTAGGGAAGAAAGTTCCTCTTGCCGATACCTCAATAATAATCAGTACCAGCGCTCAAAACTTGTCTCAAGTTAACAGGTAAGACAGATATTCGGTGTTCTGCGGAACCATTTTCTGCGGCTACAATATGAAAAATACTACCAGCTGCGTGTGCTCACAGGTCGTCGCTGGCGTACCACAGCGGCACAGAGCCGGGCCGGCAGTTGCGCAATATAGGCATATCGGCTTCGTCCACCACGTCCAGATCCACTACCAAAACCAGTTCCAGCCCTTACAGGTGCTGACTTTCGTCATTATTTTATTTTATGTCTATTAAATAAGATAGACACGAAGGAATTTACTTACAAATACTCTTGCTTATATTGACCATGTCTTTCATCAGTTTCAATGTTTTGAGATTCAGTTTGCAATTAAAGCACGTGCTGTTCAAATTGTCTCGTGCACGACAATTTGTTACGTTTTGTCTGCATTCGTTGATTGCTTGAGGTTAAGATGATTGAGTTGTGAGCGTGCGTGTTTCACCGGGTGCGTCGGTCCGCAGCCGCAGCGACGGGCAGCTGCGCCACACGAGCACGTCCACGTCCAACTACAACACGAGCGCGAGCGACATGCCCGCCTACCTGCGCGGCTTCGACTCGTCGCTGCACACGAGGAAGGACGGTACGAACGTTTCGCTACGCGCTCTATCGCGTCCAATTGCCGGACGGTCTGACCGGGTGGTCAAATCAAAATTAAAAACAACTTTTATTTATTTATTTATTGCACACCAATTCAATTCAATATTAGGCCTCCGACAGAGTTTGGCGATTTTTATCTAACATTTTGATTCATCAGATGAAAGTCGCCGCCGTCGCAAAGCAGCGGAGCGGCAGGCGGCGGAGACGGCCGAGGAGGCCACGGAGGCCACGGACAGCGACAGTGACGGAAGCGCGCGCAGCTTGGACCTGGCCTCCAGCCACTCTTCTGACGACGACGAGACCAGCACCCGGAGGTCAAGCCATCCACCTTCGGCCAACAGTGAGATATACATTAGTTTAACAACTGTATACAACGTTTATTTATTATATTATATAACACATGGTTTCCGCTAAACATTGCCTAAAAAAATCCTTTACATATAAACATTCTGTGCTAACGTAAGCGCTATGCTCGAACTTCTAAAAATAGTCTGTTCGTTACTGATAAGCTAGATGAATTATTATCAGCTGCAAGAATGTCTTTGTGGCACCGTGCCAACAGATGGTCCAACGCGCGAAAGAATGTTGACTGGCCGACCTTTAGCGATGTGCAAATTTATCACGAACGGGCCGTCGCCCGTCACCTGCGCCGAGCGTGAGAGATTAGTGAAAATTGCTTATGTCCGCCCTCAGAATTCATTCTATGTATTTCTTTTTTATTCTTCAAAATGGTTACTGCAGTTCCGAGGTAGAAGCGTGATATAATGAGAAAATAATGCGAATGTTATATTAACGTAGGAGACCGCGGCACCAGCAGCGGAGGCAGCTACTTACCGAACATCACCGAGGGCGCTCCGCTGGGCATGTCGCCGCGCTGGCCTCCGCACATGAGAGAAGGTATCTTAGCACTTTACCATGTAATATGCTTTTTAACAGAGTTTGACCTTAGAAATTCCAGCAAAATTATATTACTGGAATATTGAAAAGACACGATCCAGAATGTTTAATGTTAAAGGAGAAATAACTTCGATAAATAAAAACATGTTACATAATTAACAGATATGTATTTGACAAACGGGAAGACCTCTTTAAGGGTGTAATACTGTAACGCTCTATCATATGCCGCAGACGGTAACCGCGCGGAGATGTGTCGCTGGTCGGAAGGCGGCGCGGAGGCGGGCGCAGGCGTGGGTGCGGCGGGGTGCGCGGGGGGCGGCGCGTCGCCCGTGCCGCTGCCGGGGCCCGACCTCACGTCCGACGTGTTCCGGCGCGCGCCGCTGCTGGACACCGTGCACGGCGCGTACGTCGCCAGCGTCGACAACAGGTGCGCACCCCCCATCCCCCATTTCTGTTCTCATGTTCTTCTATCTTTTTCTTCATTCTTGATAATACTTCTTGGTGTAAGCCTTTCTAAAATATAGAAAAGTAATGTGGACAAGATATAGTAATAGCGTAGATAGAGAGATCTATATGTTTATCAGCTGGTTTGGAATCAAATGGCCGTGTATGAAGTTGTCCCTATTACTATTCATATATACGTATAAACATTAAATACACAATCTAAAATGTGTTTTCACACCGACAGATACGGTGTTATGGACGATGAGTTGATGTACGGGGTGCTACCCACCGACACGGAGAAACGGATGCCCTACGACCCCAACTACCCGCTGTCGCCGACGATGTACCGACTGCCGGCGAACCCGTACGGCTCGAAGACGTATCTGTCGTCGCGCGCCTCCGACTACGGATACAGTCCGACGAAATATTTAAACACCGAACCGAACGTGTACGGCTCTCGGGACTTTAGAGATTCCGGCGTGAGCACCAGGGACCACGAAGGGTACCCGCCGAGGGACTTCCGCGACTCGGGCATAGCGACCATGCTGAAGAACGACTATCAAAGGAAAATGGAGAGCCACTACGGGGCGGACTACAACGACGGACTGTCCGAGGTCTCGGAAAAGCATCACCCGCATGACAAATATCTATTCCCTTACACCGGTGAGTTTGAAACGTCTACGTTTACAATTCGCGTTTTAAACTGTCTTCAAGATTATTTGTAGTCTTTTTGAACATCAATTTTTTAAATTAAGCTGGAAGTCCATAGACAACAATAGAAAAGAACTTGTGGCAGAATAAATTAAATTGGTATTACCGAACAGTTTAAAATGTGAATACGTGCATTTTTGTTTGTTTTTCTTTTGTGTGTGAACGAAGTGTCAATTGTTGCACTGTAGTTGCCATTACATGTATTCCTGATATTTTCTTGGAATTCAAGATAAAGTAAAGTTTTCTTAAAACCAACTATACACCAAATTTTAATGTATAACTTTAAGCTTTTCTAAAACCAAAAATGTTGTCAAATATTTTCGAAGCGAAATTTTTGGAACGCGCGAGGAAAATATTGCATAATAAATTGTTATAAAAGCATATTCTAATAAAAAATAAAAAATTGATTATAAATAATAATTATTTCAACCGCGTGTGTTTAGGTTTTACACATATGTACAATCTTTCAAAATCGTACGTATTTTCCATTCATGAAAATTTCCATTCCAATTATGCGACCACAGACTGTGTTCAAGATTGTGAACAAATATTTAGTGAACACCAATTACAATTATAACAGGTCCTTTTTCGTAAGCACGTAGTTACGTTATGTTCTTTTATTTTTATCTTTTGGATGCTTTGTGTGATTTTGAGCTTCGATATTTTATTTTGCTTGGTAGCCGAAGAAGACCACGTTAGCTCCCGCGCCGGCCAGCCACCATCCGTCAGTCATGCAGGTAAGGGGTAACATCGCAAACATAAGTCATTTATGTATACATTTCTTATATATGTAACCATCGAGAAGAAAACTGAAAAGGTTTGGCGTGAATTGTACTTTTCATTTTATGATATGGATTAAAAATAAGCAGCCATGAAAATAAGATGTTTTAGGTCAACCAATCCAAAAGTAACTTGGCTAGGTAGAGTGAAAGTCTATGATTTTATTATTTAAAGTTAATTTTAATTGAGCTAATTAGTATTAATTTTAATATATATCAAAAATTTATATACCGTTAATGTTAAAATATTGATCTAAACAAATAATCGTTTTGGAAAAAATGGAAAATAAAAAATCGCTTAGTGAATTGGTTTACACGTGAGAGATGTAGTTGGATTCATTAATAGAACAAACGGTTGAATGAATGTCCAGGCCTACTAATTAATAAGGATATATTTAATAAGTTGACTGCTTTAAAAAATGAAGAGGCGCCGAAAATAGTTTATTAAATTCACCGATAGCTGTCAATACTAAAAAAAATTCATTTAAAGAAAATCTATTTCTTGTATTTGTAAAAAAATATTAATTTGTTTTTTCTTTTTTATATGTAAAAGGTGAAGGTCAACAGCCAATGGGGGCGCCCCTCGCCAGCATGGGGGAGACCAGCGAGTAAGATTTCCCACCATTAAAGAATTTTTATTTATTATATTTCGTTATTTCTTTATCGTTCACTGCATGAACAAATTTATCAACATTTATTGCATGTGTTCATTGAAAATTCTACATATTCTGTACGTTTTTATATAATTCCATACGATTATTTATATTATAGACGTATTCACATACATTTTTAATTTGTAACAAGTACTATGATGCAAGTAGTAACAGAAATTATAAATTATATTAGTACATTATATCAGCCAGTAACATTTAATTTGTAATAATAATTATATTCAATTAAATTTCTAACACATATACAATAATGTAAGTAATAAATGGTTTTTATTATTATAAATTTATATTGCGACAACAGTTTTTTATACCATTGACGTTGACACATCGTTGTGTCATAGTACTCATAGTGACAGATGTCAGTTATTGTGATCGAATTGTCAATAGATGGTGGCGGTTGTATGAGAAACACTCATTGTAAATCATCTTTTGCTTTGCTAACCGGTGGTGTGGCCGCGCGCTCTATCATCGCTCATCGTAGGGAGGAGGTAAATCTTACGTTATTACGAATCATTTATGTCAACGCTATTTTACTCTGTGCCAACATCACGAACGGAGTCACGTGACATTTGTCTATGATTGCACTTGCACTATGGCAATATTGGTGTATAATACGAATGAAATTATTCATTTCAATTTATTTTTACTTGCAAATATTTTAATTATTCACAATTCTTAATCACGTAACTCTGCGAGTGAATTTTAGATGTATACATTTATGATTTCTGCGGGATTGATAAACATTGTACTTATATTTTTTTATAAACAACACTTAGTAAGGATTAATAAACGGGAAAATAAAGAGTTCGTGCTACCACCCAAGTTATATATTAGTGAACTTAATAATGGATAATAAAAAAGGAAAAAACTAAACATTTTATTAATACAGGTTTTATAATTAGGACTCTTTTATACCGTACAAAATGAATTGTTATCCTTAATTTTAAATTTGTAACGGTTTGTATCATTAAAGGTCCCTTCTGTTACAGGAAATCTACTACTGAAGACGACGCTGAGACTAGAGTGTAATACTACATAGTACAAGGTTTCCAATGAATCTCAATTAGTTAATTAATTTATTTATAACAAAAATATGTAACGTTTAGCTGTTCACTTTACAAAGACTGTCTGTTAACGGTACCCACTGCCATAGTGATGTATGTAACGGCTATTTAATTTAATGTTTTGTCTGTGCTTTAAATAGATATAGTGGTGTTGCTATATTATAAGTTAATGATGTAGACTTAGCTTTTAAAAATAGAACAACTTCGATGATACTCTTTAAGAGTGATTTTTGTATTACATACTTAGATTGCGTTCATACATCTTAATAATTGTAAACGCTGTAGGCCCTTACAAATGGTTACATAATACGTTATATGTAGTTGATCTGCACAAGTTTTGTAACCTTCGGCATGTTTAATATAGTCAAATATTAATATCTCATTTTCCAATAAAAAACATGTTATTACAACGTTCAAATTATATTTGCAATTATTACAAAATTATAGGCGTGGAATAGCGTTATGCTTACGTCTTTGACCAGATTAAGATACCTTATCATATTACTAAGAGATTCATTTTTTCGTGAATAATATTAAAAACTAGTCTCGTGTGCCATTATGGCTTTTAGTGAAGAATTGAATAATCTTTTTTGTATACAACGAATTCACGAATTAGTTACTCTCACCACTAAAATCGTAGACGTCTTAAGGCAATGCAATTTATAGAATTCTACTGGCCGTCGGTAAAATAAATAAGACTATTAACATGCCCTGAATCGACGCGACCAAGTAGCTTACGTACCTATTCTAGATATACGGTGTTCAGTTGCACTCTCTGCATCAAGTGACAGTACTTTTCGTAATAATTATAAAGGATATTTCCGGACTCTCCTTTGATTTTAAGGGACATTTCTTTTTTGGAAGATGAGCTATTGTGATATACGGAACCGGGTCTCGTGCAAACTAGATTACGTCGGAACTCTTCTCTCAGCGCAATATGTTGACGGGAATGATATAGAATGTTCAAATTGAAAGAATGACATCCAAAGTCAGTAATGTAAATACGATAGATTTAAGAGTAGACGCGTTATTTAAATTATAGCTATAGATGATAATATAAAAGATTTAAAACGTAATTATTTTTATATAACTAAGATACCAAATTTAGGAGTCAATGTTCAACGACAATTTAGAGTAGGTGTCAACATCGTATCTAATAGGGAGTCAACTCGGATAGGCAATGGATAAATAATAGAAAGAAATATTCGCTGTCTGTATATATTCGCCGTCTGTCTGTCTTGGAGTGTTGTGTGCATTTTGAGCGTTTTAACGAAGAGTCCACCTATTTTGTAAATAAATAAACTTTTACACTTCGTAGCTATAATTAGATAATATAGGGAAATGTTAAGAAAGCTTTATTTAATTTAATATTTCCTAGTGTCACTTTGCCATAATATTATTTACTGTGTTTGTAGTTCGCAGTGCTGAGTAGTCTGATAAAATTAAGAAAATATAGATTTTTTTTCGTTAGTTCTGCGTCCAGTTGAGGTATATGCGATAACCGATGATTTTTTTTTTAAAGATTTTTCTGTAATTAACGTGTAGTAAATCAATCAATAGATTCTTGTAATTAACATAACAGGTTTGCTTATGGTAAGACATTTTAATAGTAATTGAAAATGAAAATTTAATGTTATTAATAATTGAATACCGTGTTGTTGTATCTCTGGAATGGACTAATTTATATACCTCACTATATCAGATCTATTACGCGTATTTCGTAGAACTTAAGCTTATTGTTTTAAACTCCCAACATTCCATTTGTTTACATCCGTTTCCACAATAACTTGTCTCTGTCTCGGGGAACCTACACCAACTATCAGGAATTGTTTAATAGTGGTACAAATGAAATATTTGAATGTTTTTATATCGAAATATAATATTTTATTGCTAAATTATACTTTGTTTTATTTATTTGCTTAGAAACCTAACAGCAAATGCTGTAGTCATAGGTATGTACATAATGTATGTACCTAACTAAAGGTAAGTAAAAATAAATATAGATGATTAAAAAAAAAACTACTCTGTTTAAAAAAAATACTGTGATTATATCGTCAGTACAGACAAATGAACACTGAAGCACACTTGTATCGCTGTCAAATATAAGAAGCATCTATAAAAGACAGAAATTATTTTGATTGGAAGGCTAGTTCTCACTTGATAATACCTATTATACAACTTGGTTATCTAATATTGATCAATGATTACGTAATGTTAAAGTCACATGTTGAAGGGCAATAATCACACAAGGGCCTCGGGGATTCAACAATAAAAACCACAAACTTTTAGCTATTTATTCATCAACATACATAATATCTACATTTGCACAAATATATTTAACTTAGATACGCTTCAGTAACGGCTCTTAGGCTGACATTATAATACTTTCAAATTGTGCCGTTGAGACGTGTGCACACATTATGGCGCTCGAAAGTCGACGAAACCCACAGAAGTTCGGCATTTTACGTTACCTAATTATACATTTTAAGGATATGAATTTACAAGTACAATAAATTAATGTGTTCTTTTAAAATACAAGGAAGCGAACAAATATTTACAAGTGGTAAGTAACAACAAGAATTTATTTAATAAAATAAAGTTTGTTCGGAAAAACAATACTCGATAAACACTTGTCATTTTCCAATTGGACACAGGTATCGTAGAAACTTGAGCATAATGAAATATTTAACATATATGAAACTTCAATCAATCCTTATTGAATCAAAGATTGGCCAATTGGAATACATTTTAAATACAATGTTATGTAATATAATCTGTGCGCTAATAATTGGAAAACGATTAAAAATGAAACATGAAACTGTCATATTTACATTCACCTGCAAGAAACCAATCAATGCTTTCACAAGTTGTAGTAAGACTTCATGGAATGTTTAAATGTTTAATAAAACCATATACAAAATGACTAGACAACATTGAACGTAATAAATTCCAGGGAACATTCTTGTGACATAATCCACACTAGCATTAGGGTTAGAATACGTTCCAGCGTCCCCAAGTTACAGGGCCAGTCACAAGCCTGCCAAAGCCAATAGTAAGTGGTTATAGATTTTACCGCAATGGAAAATTGCTTACAAAACAATGTGTATCTAGTCAATTCAACAACGGCACTGCTATATGATATTACACACAAATCTATTGCTTAAAAAGTTTTCTAAAACACTCCAATACAATCCAGACTTGTTCTATTTAACATCTAAGATCTAAGCATGAGTAAAGTATTGAAGGATCAAGTTCTTTATTGACCTGCTAGATTTCAATAGTTTGCAAATAGGAATCACAGATTAGGTTGACATTAGAAATGAATCCGGAACATGAATTGTAATTTCACACAACATTACATAAAATATGTAACACTGTGGACAATTATGTGTAGCTAAATTATTCTTAGAATGTGCTATGATCAGATGTTGTACAGAACTGTAGTCAACAAGATTATAATATAATTTAAATACATTTACAGTAAACACATGAACAAAAGTGTGATTCAGAAATACTCAAGTCCAACACTTATCATCATATTAAACTTTAAAAGCTTTGTTATTTATTGATATAATAATTTTTTTTTTTGCTCTAAGCACTGGCTGTCAATATTCAGGTTATGGTCAGGTAGGCAGGATGTCCAGTGCTTTTGTCTGCTGAAAAAATTAAGAAATATAAAATCAAAAGTCATATATAAAAGAATGTGAATATATCAAAAATTAAGAGTATGAAAAAAGTAATTGTTTCTCTCAGACCCTTTCACGAAACTGGGCCCAGTGTTTAATGAATTGTATTAAAATCCAATTAACTTACCAGAATCCAATTTTTGAGTTATTGGGATTTACTGAAATTAGTGCATTTAGACTGTTGTCAAACTACAAAAGAACCAAAGTGTTGACAAGTCTCTTCAATACATATATCGATAGATAGCACTAATACGAAATATATTAAAGATACAATTCATTACTTTACTGGAATGTATGTGAACTAATTTTCTCTCATTATTATTGGTTTACTATGAAGACAGACAGACTTGCACAGTTAATGTTATACTTGCAGTGTCAGTTTATTTTATTAGATAGGCTGATTATTATTGGAGTCGGTGTCAGCCATAAGCTCCAGAGAAGAGACACCGACTCCAAGAATAAAAAACAGATAAATGGGACGCTCGATCTAAGTGGTCACCATGACCTATGAACATTAGCAACACTAAAGTACATAATTTGTTGCCTGCTCTGAGGGACTCTATTATGGCCACTTTTGAAGAACATGTTATGTCATATTTTAATAATAAGTACATTAATTATGCTCTTTTTCAGTTAACTTTCTTTAATTGAACCACTTTGATATGTCTAGATATGAATTGGCAACATAATTATGTTCAGACGATTCATGATTCTGAAAGTTGCACAAAAATATGGCGACACCATATTTATGAAGCAGAATTGATTAAAAATATACTCTTTAGAACATGGAAGACTGAACATTTCTTGAACACTAGGGGACAGAATAGAATTATGATCCATTTTAATCACAATTAATAGCTTTACACTAAATGTTGTGCAAATAAAAAGTGATTATACAATATACAGCAATAAAAGACAAATACTCACACTCGACTTCAAGTAAATTTTCTTCTTGAGTTACTGGTTGCCCATTTTGACCTTTGACGTCATATAAATGCCAACGATAAGACCAAAGAGACCAATGGCAGATCCAAAAATCTCTACAATGAGGATCTTGACAAAAAGTGCAGCATTGGCCGCATCAGCCAGGGCGGCGCCAGAGCCCACAATGCCGACAGCGATACCGCAGAACAGGTTGACAAGCCCCACAGCCAGACCAGCGCCGAACATTACGTACCCAGCCATCCAATTTTGCTGCTTGATGGAAATATCTATCAACGGCTCAGTATATTTTTCCAACATTCCCGACAGTACTATGGCAGTGATTAATCCGTAAATTGCCACTGCTTCGCAGAAGATGACCGAAATCAAATTCTTCGTCTTAATTCTAGGAGCTTTGACACCTCCTCCCACTATGCTTACGCCGGTTGTATGGATCCCCATGGCTGCACCGACCACGGAAAAGGACACGGCGAAGGCGATTCCCAACGTCCCCCACATGTAGGGGGACGTATTCTCCAGGAACCATCCCAAGCTTATCTGCTCACCCTTTCCATTGAGTAGATAGAACATCGATACTATCGGTAAGGTGATCAGCAGGAGCAGCAACAACAGGTAAGTCAAGAAGTACCTCATCTTGAGATATTTAGTTAATCAATTGGAGCCGTTGAACCTCTAAATCCCGGGAGGGAAGCCCTTTTTTCCTCCAATTCCTACCCTGACAGAAAACTCAAAACGAAGAAGTCTTGTGATCACAAGATGTCAGAGACAATTACAAAGTTGCCAGTATTAAATATGCCCAATCAAATAATTCTTATGGACCATTGAAATATTTAATAATAAATTCATAGAAAAAGCCTATCTATACTATAAGGTACCCCTGCAGTTAGTTAGGCTGAGAAAATGTTTTACATTACCAGCATTCTATAAATTGACACCGTTGGCAATTGTGATTTTATCCTAATAGCAGAAAGTTAGCCAAAATTATTCCACTAAATGTATATGGAAACTTCATAGAGTTCATCGAGTGTAGAGTTCTCTAAAATTTGAGTATTATTAAAGATTATCTTGGTTGTAGGGTCATTATATGCTGAGAATATTACTTGTTGGCTATCACATGTATTTACAAAAGTTTGTTTGTCAACATTAAAGTATGAAGAGAGCAAATAACGCATTATTTGTTATAAGTTTTATACTTAATCTACATAACTTTAGAAGCCAGGGCAAGAATTTGGAATAGAAATAGATTGCACTTCAAACATGAAGTCTTGGTTAGTGACATGTCGCTCGGCTTATTTTTTGTTGCAAATACAAACGGTGTACACACAATGAAACTAGACTATATAGCCTTAGTAATCTATAGTCTTTAGTCACAGTACGGTGTCCATGGATTTATTATCTATTATAGACAGCTGGCGAATGTAGAATGGCAATACTCGAAAAAAAATTCAAAACAGTGATTCTGTCAATGTCATAAGATTTTATCGATGATAAGAATTTCAAGTCAGGTGTCATGTTATTTTGTAAGGAATGATATATTTTTAGTTAAAAAAATGTAATTTCTTGTGGTAAAAAAGCTTTAATTAGGACAAACAACAACATATGTCTGTAAAATGATGTAAACAATCAAATATGAAATCAAAGTTTAAAAATGCTATCCGCTTACGCCAAGTTTATTGTTCGACATTCATATCTGTTTCTTTTCGCTATAACTGTTATATCCACAGTTTTAACTGTGATTCCGCTAGTATTCCACGATCTTCCATCATTCGCTGATCCCATTGTGGGGTTCGAAACTCGTGGCACTACTTTGGCGCATAGATTCATAGCTTGGGAGAATCTCATCGACGAAACTAGACCATCTCGGCGCCTAGCAGCTAATCCTAAAGATGTTGAAGATCAAATTCGAATGAATCGCACCTACAATAATAGGGTTATGAATGATAAATCAAGATCGGGTCGGAGGCGACTTAAGAAGGACCATAAAAAGCAGAAAATAAAAAACACAACTCATTTTGCGAAACCTTCATTTATGTCGCCAGCAAAGAACGTATCTAAGGGTCATGTGCATTGGGGCTTCGGGAAAAACGTCACATATGAAAATGAGAACGCAGTTTTTATAAAAGATCATACAAGAAGACAATGGGTTTATCTTAAAGACATGCAGAGAACACCGTATAAACCAACTCGTTATAATTATGCGTCAGGTGTTTGTGGATCACCCATTATAGATTATGCTCATCTTGTTGTTACTACAACCGATAATACATCAATGCTGACATATGAAAATGTTGCTAAAGTTTGTAAAATGCAAGCATTGCTCATTGACATTGGTGGTGAGGATTACTACCATTTGTGCCAAAGGGCAACACGGTCAGAGGTGTGTTGCCCAATATGGAGTGTACCCAATTATATGGCTTTAATATCTGGAAAAAACTCTTGTGAAAATGTAACTGAAGAGGATGTTGACAGAGCTGTGGATATACTCAAGATGTGTGCGGGTTATTTTCATAATTTCACTTTGATGGCGTCCTGTGAGTTAGATAGGTGCAGTGTACCAAGGTATTGCTCGCAGTATGATGCAGTGTACAATCTTTTGTTTTATATTATTGACATCTTTGCTTTCTCGCCTCCAGAGTTCTCATCAGTGTTTGTTAAGGATACAATGTTATTTCTCCCCTTGCCAAGTAGCAGTACAGTTCTACCTTACTATCAGAAGCTGCAAAGTACCAACTTGTCATATGATACTCTTGTAATACCTGCCATAGATTTTGGACTCAAAAATGCACTCTTTGATTTATGGATCATACAGGACACCTGGCTTATTGGTCTCGGTGGAATTTTTGTTTTTATATCAGTATGGATTTATACCAAGTCCATAATACTCAGTTTTTTGTTATTCATGTCCATTACATATTCTCTTGGTATAGCATATTTCTTTTATATTTTCGTATTCAATTTGGAATTCTTTCCGTTTATGAATTTGTTAGTGATAGTTGTTGTGATTGGAATAGGTGCCGATGACGCATTTATATATGTTAAAGTTTGGAATAGGATTAGCAAGCAGCTCATCCATGATAATATTCCACAGGATAACGGTTTGACTAGTATTAAAAACGTCTCTAGCGCGGGTGAGACAATTCTTGTCCAAATTCTTGGGGAAACACTGAAGCACTCAGTTGTGGCGATATTTATAACTACATTGACAACTGCGATTGCATTTTTTGCATCATATGTGAGCTACATTTCGGCTATAAACTGTTTCAGCGTATTCGCTGGAACATCGGTTTTAGTGAACTTTTTATTAATGATAAGTTGGCTGCCTGTATCGGTATTTATATTAGATGTTAAGCTTGGTACAATAAAAAAACAAAAGATCTTTGGTGTAATTAGTAAAGCAGTCGAAGAAATTGGAGAAGATATCACAATTATTTTGACTAGATTTATAAAGACATGTATTACCAGATTATACGTAGGGTTTGTGGTAATGTTGGGTGCTATTGGGATTGGCAGTATTATTGTAGTTTTTTACTATCCTGGCCTTCAGTTGCCGGACACCAAGCAGTTTCAACTCTTTCAGACGTCACATCCATTTGAACAATATGACATTGAATATAAGGACAAATTTCTGTTTGAAAGGTTTAGTAGGGATATCGGAGTAGGAAGTAAAATGCCCCTTAGATGGATATGGGGTATAAGAGCTATTGATAATGGAAATCATATGGATCCTGGCTCAACCGGTCACCTGATATTCGATCAGGAATTTTCCATATCTGAGCCCCAATCACAGCAGTGGTTGTTAGACTTTTGCGCAAGAATAAAGAGTCAACCATTTTACCAACACATGTTAGGTCCACTTCTACCAAATTGTTTCATTGAGGGATTCAAAACATTTATGAGTAGGCGTTGTTTTGATAACATTGATAAAATAAATAGGTCACCTTGCTGTGAGTCATCTCATTTCCCATACACTAAGGAGGTCTTTGAATTTTGCATTGTAAAAGCCGTTGAGTCACTATATCAAACTCCTCGTGAGATTTTCATGCCAGGAGTTGCAGGCCCTAAATTCTTAAGGAGTGCATATCCCCCAGTTGTTTCTGCGTTAGTTGTAGAATTCGAAAGTGTTGTACCATATTCAATGTCTTATAAGCTAATGGATCATTTTTTCAATAGTCTGGAGGAATGGACACAACATGAGTTAAAGTCTGCACCACCAGGCATGCAAAACGGATGGTTTTTGTCCGACCTTCAATTTTATGATCTGCAAAGAACATTGGCAAGTGGGACAGTGACAGCATTATTATTATCGGCTGGTTTAGGTTTCTTAGTACTTGTACCAGCTACTTTAAGCTTGACAGTAAGTCTTTGTGCACTAACAGCCATGATTTTTTCGTCAACCGTTACAATTGCCATCTTAGTATTAAGTAATTGGAAGTTGAATGTTTTAGAAAGTGTAGCAATATCCACATCAGCAGGGATAGCTGTAGATTTTAGCCTTCATTATGCTCTAAGTTATATCAATGCAAGTGGTATGCAATCCACTAGAGTTAAATATGCCCTATCTACATCATCAGGACCAACATGTGCAGCTGCCTTGACAACTGGATTAGCTGGAATATTTCTTTTAAGTTCTAAACTTCTCCCATACTCACAAATAGGGATATTTTTAGCCTTAATTATGTCCGTAAGTTGGGTTTATGCAACATTTTTTCTTTGCTCCTTACTTTACTTGGTAGGTCCCAGATCAGTGAAAGAACCGCCTATAGAAGAACGAAAGCCTGCGTCCCGTGTTAGTTCTATATGTTCAGCGGTACCCAATTTGGAAAGTCATGAACTTGAACATCTGGCTGATAGTAATCGTACAAATATTACACAATCACATAGCCCTTCGAGTATAAGTGCCACTACCGTTGTCTTACATGATTATGAAAATTCGCTCAATAAACTAGAGAAAAAAAACAGTATTGATATAAATAACGACTGAATTTACAATCTATTAGATTGACGTAGATACACTCAGTTTTGGAAGTATTATTCGCAATGTAGCAGTATTGTATTGAGTACTTATTTTTATATCGATTCTATTTATTTTGTGTTCCGTCATATACTTAACTACTTTATTACTTACATACTTACATAGTTATAATATTTTGTGAATATTTATTGTTTGTCTTTTGAAAGTCAACATAAGAAAACGATACCTAATTGTGACAATAATTATCATCTTAACAGTTCACGCACGACAATATAAAATAATAACGAGCTTAGCTTGGTCACTATATTAATATGTTGCTTAATTATTAAGATTTAATTTTGTCTAAGTGCTAGTGGTAAACATGTTTAAGAGAAAAAGAACTACGGAATTGATGTCAATTCACAAACGGTGAAATTTAAAGTTATTTATTACGTTAAGAGATAATTTGAAAAATACTAGTTTATTGAAAAATATATAAATTGTTTCAGGATATGTAAAACTGGCACATTACATTGTGTATATAGCTATATTTATATTTAAACGTAGATATGTGTTATATTTTGTAACATTAATGGTATCTGTAACGAGAAACGTATAATTTTAAGAATTTTTAGCCGATTCTATAGTTATTAAAAGACGAAACTGTTTAGGAGGTATCGGAGACAGCTGGTCGAAATTATGCTGTTGGTTCTACTATAGTTAATAATTTCACCAGGTATAATCCGCGAGCCGAGCTGAACCAGCTAGGCATACTCCTAGTGACATATTTGTATTTTTTTTTTGTCCTTTGAGAATCAAAACGTAGGTACCTATGTGGGCACAATATAGGTACTTATCTAAGAAGAACATTTAATATTTAGTGAATGTTTAAAGTTACGGGAATTAACTTTTTCCTTAGGAGTACATAAATATCCATATCCACGTAATGTTTCGTACAGTTCATCGGTTCTGAAAAAATGTTTATCGCAGAAGTAAGTAGGTACTACTTACGTTTATTTCGTGGTTTAAAATGTTGAAAAGGCGCCGGACGTTGGTGGAGGGGATAGGTTTGCGCAAAAATAGTAAACCCGGGAGTCACGCATAAAAGTAGACCCAAAGCGAAGCAAACCAATGATTGAGTACTTAAATTAAAATGAACGCCTGTCCATACCCCCCACTAACAAGCAGACCGACGAATGAAATGTTCTTCTATTGGCGAACCTATCGATTCGTAATCGAATGCAGTCATCATAAAGTCAACAATTTGGCCGTTTTCGAACATTTTCTTTAAGATCTAGGAGTAATATGTAGGTATGTTCTTTTGGAAATATTCAATTGAAATGTACCCAAACATCTACGAAGGGTTTGGCTACAAATCAAATTACGCTAAACGTAAATGTAATTTGTTATTATGTATATATTATCTATTCTATAACATTATTTTATTGTGCCATAAAGGTAATTGTGAACATCGTTATAGATCTGATTTGTTTAACTCGTCTGAACGTTGCATTTCATACAAACTTATTGATATTATTGTGTAAAATAAATCGTGTTTTTAAGTGAATGTTTGTAAGAACCTACTTTGCATTTCCTTTATATTTATTTTAAATTAATATCGGTGTATGTATTTAATAACCAATGATTGTGAAGAAATAAATGTTCATTTTTATATTAAATCGTTACAATCTATACCTTGACAAGTCACCTTGATAAATCGTTAATAAATAGTGCTGATATTGTTTACATTAAATTCTTCCATGAATGTAAATACCAGATCTTTTGAATGGTTCTTTATTGGCCTAAGAGCCCGTGACTGCCAGACCTTCGGTATTTTATAAAAGCTGAAAGTTTCTTTGTGCATGTCCACAGTACAAGTAAGAACGATAAGCGACTATGGAGTTTGGATCATGGTTTTCTGGGTTGTTAAAGTGTATAAAATAGGACTTCTAGGTATAAAGCTCAGTTTTTTTCTATCTTCTTCGGAATATTATTAGAAATCAAGTCACTACTTGCCGGATTCTTAGTACGGTTTCAACCCTCTTTCAGACTGCCTGACTCAGACCTGGTCAGGCCTGGGACCGACCAGGTGTCTGACTCGGACACCCCAAAACAAATTTCAGTTATACTTACGTTATAGCATAAAAGCGCTATCTATTGGTGAATACTAAAATATAAATGTGGTATATACGGTAATGGTATTGATCACATATGTATATGATCAAGGTACGAGGAAATATTCGTGTAATAGAGTAAGGATTCGTGTCGAATAATTAAGTTTAAAGAGTTGCACACCAAAATTACGGTTGATGTTGTAATCAGTGAAATGGAGTGTACTTATAAAACTGACAATCCCGCATATCGTCAACAATGTCATTGTGACAGTTTGGAGTGACTTTGTTGAACGGTGATTCATGTCGTATCATTAACAAATAACAAATCTTATTTAGTGTTACTCACTCATCGCCTCTCTACTTAGATACAAGGAAAGAAGTTAGTGTCACAAACAAGATGTTTTCTACAAATCCCAATTACACAAAGCTTAAAACCAACTTAAGACTCTCTATAAACCGTCTCAAATTATTGGAAAAGAAGAAAACTGAATTGGCGCAGAAGGCTCGCAAGGAAATAGCTGACTATATAGCTGCTGGTAAAAGTGAAAGAGCCAAAATTCGGGTGGAACATATCATAAGGTAAGTAGTATTAACCCAATATAAAATCGCTATTTGCATCTGTCAATGAATTTTAAACAAAACTTTGTCCTCATGGGCTTGGATAAAATTGACGTCATATAAAAGGATACGAAAAGTAAATAGAATCGAAAAGTAGAACCTTTTCTCTATAACTAGTGTAGATTGATAGTTTTATAAATCACTGGGTTATTCTTATAGGGAGGATTACATGGTAGAAGCGATGGAGATAGTAGAGATGTATTGTGATTTGATACTCGCGAGATTCGGCCTCGTTACTCAGATGAAGGAGCTGGACGAGGGGCTTGCGGAAGCAATTTCCAGTCTCATTTGGGTTGCTCCACGAATGCACACTGATGTTCAGGTGAGCCTACAGTACAGGAAAGTACTTTGTAACCATATTTTTATAAACTGCTAAATGGAATGTATGAAGTACAGTATACGTAGTAAGTAGACGGTTTGGGATTTCCAAAAGCTTACTGCCATGAAACACCATATACAGCCACTTAAAAAGATAAGACAGTCACTTAAGGAAGTTACAACCATTTAAATGTAGACAAAGAACTTTGTACATGACTTACGAGCAAAAATATCACCATCACACATATTTCTTCCATCAAATAGTTGTTACAGACAAGATACCTAACAAATACTCAATATTCAGAATTACTAACAAATCAGTGTGAATGGATGATTTGTCCAGATCCTTAATAGCCTGTTGGAATTAAATGCAGATGTGCATAGGCAGCAGTAGCCACAAATTATTATTAGACAATCTGAAAATAAATATGATTCTACAAAAACGTAAATATGTATACTTTAAACAACCTGACAACCTCAACATAAATATGATAAATGCTGTAGCAGTTGTATTTATCAACAGGAATTGAAAGTGATATCGGATCTATTAACGGCTAAGTATGGGAAGATATATGCAGACGCGTGCAGAAATGAGAGTGTGGACACTATCAGTGACAAGTTGAAGCACAAGATGTCTGTTCAGAGCCCTCCCAAAATACTCGTAGAAAGGTACCTCATAGAAATTGCCAAGAACTACAATGTTGAATATGCGCCTGATGAGCAAGTTATGAGAGAAGAACAAGGTTAGTAATGGTCAATTCATTTTTTTTTCACATACTTTAGATACAAAATGAGAAATACCATCACGCCACGTCCATAACGGGGCAGGTTCCACAGCGGAGACTGCGAGAGACAAGAGACTGATTAACTGACTGACACAGAGAGAGACTGTGACAGCTGAGAAACAAGGAATAATTGGTTGTAAAACTATTCCAGGTCGAGATGCATTACTGATTGACATCAATGGTCCGCCAATGCCACCTGGCTTCATCGGCTACCCTCCGCCGCCGCCTATGCCTCAGATGCCCAATCTACCACCACCGACCGTCACACCTTTCAGCTATCCAACTGTTAGTAGTATTTTTTGAATTGGAATATTACTGTTTTTACATATAAATATAAAGTGTTCACCCATTCAATGGCTGAAAGCGAATTTAAATGGTAGTAAATATCCACTGTTTCAATTGAATAGAAACTTGAATTGATCGATAAGTCAATGTTCACTGAAAAGTACAACCTGGCACTTTTCAAAGCCACTGAGAATAAATATTTCATTAAACAAGATTGCTATATCGTAGACTGTATCATTACTTTGACTATTAATAATTGATTTTTTTTTATTTTATGACTATAATTGAGAAGTATCATTTTGTACAGGCAAATCTGATTAATTATTTGCCAGCCATTTTGTTGACATTGTGTTAGATGTATAGGACATGCAAATTAAATTGAGTGACAATGGTAAATAGGATGATTTAAATATTTCAGCAACCATCTGGAGGCAAAGCAGGTGGGTTTATTGCGACTGCACCGTCTAATTATGCCGGGCCGAGTTCCCCAATGAACTACAATTTGCCTCCCGGTGTGGATTCCAAGAATATAAGCAACAGTTTTATGCAGGTAAATTTATAATTTTGTTAGTGTTATCACTTTGTAAGTATACTTATTAATTCCTTTGTAGCATAGCTTAGCAGAGTTTAATTAGCTTAGTGCAGTAATTTTGTTTTAATACATCCAACACGCAGATGGACATAGCATATCTATAGCAGACATGCGGTTATGTTGTGTTGAAAATTTTAAATTACAGCCAAGTATGTTTTGCTATGTAATGCTTTGGATTTCGTCAATGTCAATAGTGCTTCTTGTTTAACTGACATTATCTGTGAAAACAGATACTTGTGTTAAATGTATTTATTGAATTGTGCAATTTTATATTCAATCACCAAAGTTCTGCTTGTACCTACGAATATAATGTTACAAGGCCACACTTATCCAACTTTATTGGCAATGCTCTAAAATATATTTAGCTTTATTTATATGCATTTAGTATGTAATGGGATGTATATTATCTTGTTTCAAGTCATAATGATTGTAACACATACATTCATGCGTTCACCGGGCGATGATTTAGGTTATAATTTCCTTTGCAGGAGGAAATGCACAACCTACCGCCTGCTTACGACACCATTGCACATGACCCGGTAAAGTTTTTTATATGTATTACAAAATCTAAATTGCACTAAACCCGATTTAAAGAGAAATATAAGGTCAGATAATATTTATATTCTGTACAATATTTACATTTTGATGTTACATACATGTAAAATTAAGCTTTTTTCCTGAATATGGTAATTTAGCTTGAAAATGCTTAATGTATCTAATTGGACATTTTAGATTGTATAATTTAGCTTACAATTAGTAAGATAGTATGCTTTTCCCCCAAAAAAAATCAATAATAATTAATTTTATAATAATTTTATAATGTATAATAATTTAATAATAATTTTATAATAAATAATAATGATTTTTGAATACCTTTGGCAAATCTACATAATATATATATATATGTATATTACTTTAGCTAGTTAATTATAATGCAATTGGCACGAAATAGAGTGTCTTAATTACAAGCATATTTTCTTAATCGCTTAATTAAATGTTTTTTAACAATCATTGCCTTGATTGTCTATGGGAATGGGTCTTAGAAAAACGAGACTTCCAGTTCTTGAAACTTGTTACAAGAAACAAGAAACAAGAATATTTTATAACACATTTTCTTTACAGCCAGCACACGTGCCAACACCCCAACCGCGGTCAAAAGTACCCTCAAACAATTACTTCCCAGAGCTGCCCGAACTGCCATCAGTTCCCTCCGACCTCATCCTACCCTCGGTGCCCCACAGCAACACTTCGAACACGTCCAACCAGGAGCCCGGACCGTCGGATGAAATTGACTTTGAAGATCTGAACAGACGGTTTGAGGAGTTGAAGAAGAAAAAGTGAATAGGATTAGCCGGAGTTTTAAAATAATCATGTATATAATAGTTG
>DWDX01000770.1:0-23030 GCA_018245675.1 Agara michaeli | reverse complement strand
CAATAGGCTCACCACCTATTCCATTGTGGGACTTAAACGTAACTGGTGAAATGTGGGGGTGTACTACACTCCTCTGCTTACCCCTTAGCGGATTACAGGCGTGATGTTACGTTTTTATTAAATTTGTTGTCGACTCAGTTTTTGGTTTGCGACGCGTGTGCTCTCAGCCTCGTACCTTCTTTATTCGTTTTAATTTCATTCAAAATTGTCGCTAGTTATTTAAGACAACTTTAAAACTATTTTAAATTTAGAATCAGAGTCGGTTATTTCAATTTGGAGGCAACATTTTTCTTTTAAGAATTACAATAAGATTGTATATGAGTTTACGATATTGTGAAAAGAATGTTCGTATCGTATACAAGGCTATTCGAAGAGTAAACACAAAGGACAAAGGAATACCCTATCTCCTAGAGACGAATGGAATGTAGCGAAAGGGGATACTTCGGATGAGGAAGAATACTTCGTCCGATGCTTAAAAGATGTCAGTTGTATAACAAATTACTATTAAAGTTTTTATTTAGTTTTTACTATTTTGTTAGTTGCAATTTTAGTTTAGTTTCAATTTTTGTTAATTTCTTATGTTTACATAAAGACACAATTTCACGTTTACATATAGACACAATTTCACGTTTACATAGACACAATTTCACGTTTACATAAAGACACAATTTCACGTTTACATAAAGACAGAATTTCAGAGCAATTTTCACGCAGAGATCTTGTGTTGAATTTGATTTTTTTTACTTTTCTCTTTCACTGGAGTATATTGGCGCCTTAAAAAAGTTGAGTTTACGAAGGCTATTAGCAAAACATTTTATTTTTGAACTCATAATTAAAGTGTATAATTTGTACGAAAATCTTTGTAAAGTCCGTTGCCAACATTGAAACACGCATATCTATACGTATACATTACTATTGAAACATGCATAGAATATTTTCCAACGTTTTCGGGGCCTGTCTATCACAACTAAGATTTAGTCGTAATAAAATTGTCCTACATCTATTAGTTTCAAATAGTATATTACAGGTGCATAACGAGTAATTGTTTTCAGCGTTTGTACTATAAATATTTAATACTTGGAAATTAAGATGTTTACGTTCCTTAGCGGTTATTTTAAATAAGGATAGACGCACAATGAACATTTAAAAAAGTTTTCTCCTTACATTTATTTCGCCGCGTTAGAATTGTAATATTTTTTTTTACATTTTACAATAATATTTTCATTTGGTTCTAATCGAATATGCATTCATGCAAGATTTTGTGGCTGAATGTAAAATAATCTTAGCTTACGCGTTCCATGGCATCGCTTTAATGTATGGTTTACTCATTCTACCATAGAACAATACATATATAACAGAAAGGGACACATTCACATCAATAAGCATCGCTGCTAAAAACGAATGATAAGGTTGTGTCGTGTGAGGGTAGTCTTACTATTCAATGTTTCAAGATTTCCTTGAATTGTGTAGCATTAAAATATTCAAGACGTGAAACACGAACGTGTGTTTTCGTGAGGGTTGTTGTTAAACTCTGTGAGCTATAAGCGGCTTATTTCGTCTTTAACGGGAAATGATTAGCTAAATAATTTCACATAAACATCTGATACCATTTCCAGGTAATGTAGCTGAGAGGTCGCGTATGGAATGCACGAGTACAACCATATTTCAAAAGGTTTTTTTCTGACAATCGTCGCTAATATATAATATAATTTTCTATCTCTGGCTTGCTTGGGTCTGTTTCATATGCGAAAAAGATTTGGAGCATCTAAGAGAATCTTTACCAGTAAACCAACAAAACCCTTATCATTTACGAAGTCAACGACTGAACACAAATATACGCCAGCCTTGTTTCTAGCTATTTTATCGCGTTATCAAACTTTATCTGGTCTTAAATCAACGTTATGCGTAATAAAATGATGTCACTGGGTCTCTGTGTCGCACTTTTATTCGATATGATGATATTCTCGTTCTAAGTGTATTACTTGAATAAAATGATGCATAGGTATATGTATATAACATATCATTTGCGTAAAATTGCTTTATATATTAACTGATCATTATATTTTATTTCCATAATACATTTTCTTCTATATAATAAAATTTGTTAGCGTGAAATATTCCGTCTCTTTCTGTCAGTAATCTTTTATTTCCAAGCAGAGTTTCAACGATTTAGACGTTGCGCGTCGGTGGACTAAAATGATGTCCTTTTCCCAATGTCGACAGAAAAATAAATACTTAAGTGATATTTTAAAATTATAAATAACTCTATATAAAATTAATAAACTTCATTTCACCTCTTGTTGTTTATTACATTTTAATTTTTTTTTTGTAACCGTGATTCTAATGCATAGATTCAAAGTCTGCAAACAAAATTATGTTTATATTTAAGTATATAAGCCGAAAGCAAAAAAACAAAGCACGCACCAGTTACTAATGTCTTTACGACGGTACCTTCTTTGCTTCACTTAATAAGCAAACAATTCGACGGTAGCGGATAGTGAATTGAAGTGATGAATCGCTTAATTAATTATCATAATATCGATGTAAATTTACGTCATCCGGGTTAGATGGCTCACGGTCGAATTACAACCAGTCGTCCGTGTAAGAGTTAAGATGGCGTCGCTAATGTACCGGAAGGTGCAACCTGGGATGATTGAACGTACTGTTCATATTGAATTTAGTATTCCAGTTCATCTGTGACTAGTGTTTGAGTTCAATATAACAGTGTTCAGTGTCAAATTGTAAAATGTTTTCTGTGGTGTGTGAAGTCTGACTGTCCGAATGTTGCCAGCTTAAATGAAATATTGACTGTAATTATAGATTATAATTACAGTTAATTGTAATTATTGGTTATAATTACAATTAATTGTAATTACAATTAATTGTAATTATTGGTTATAATTACAGTTAATTGTAATTACAATTAATTGTAATTATTGGTTATAATTACAGTTAATATTATAATTTGTTATTCAACCCATGGTAAGTATTATTGCAGCAACATACTAATTATGTCAATGTCACGCTGTCAAGGTCGCCTCACGTTTTTTTCGGTCTAATTCCACTCCGCCATGTAGCGACGTGACACTTGCGATAAGAAGCCTCGTTCCGATATTTTGTCACGCTAGAACATCCTTCAGTAAAACATTACACAAATGTCAAGTTCACTTATTACGGGCCCGACTCACAATGCGATTATGCCGTCATGAATATGTTGTTGCATGTCATAATTGTCGTAGTTAATTAGAATTTACGAGATTGTAATTATGTTTGTAATGAACAACGATACTAATGGTGCAATACGTATTATACAATACAATACAATATGGCATACGATGGCAAAGGACAAATGAATTAATAGAAAATAGAGTTGTAGACTGTTTACACTTCTTCTACTTTATCGAGCAACACTTTCCTCTTAAGGATCGAAGAATATAAATTGACCACGTGGTCATAGTGTTCACGTGGTCAAATCTTAACGCAGTGAGTACTTTACCGTAAATACAGTAAAAAAAATGTTATTGTTAAATTACGGTTACAGTACCTACATTCGATTTATTCGTAAGTATTTTTTCTTTTTGCTCTAAATTTAATAAAAGCGATTTTGTGTGAACGCGCTGTTAAGGTTAGGGTTGTAGGATACATTGTTAGACCCTTAGTTCGCTTACGTATTTCATATTGGCAAATGCGGGCACGTAGAAAATACCGAACATAGCATAGCGCCTATCAGACGGTTAAGGCTTAAAGGACCACCGCACAGTTTTGTAAGAAAAAATAATTTCAAAATTAAAAATGGTTTAAACCTATCATATTTGTTATTTGTTTTTACTTTTGAGCGCTACTATTTTGTGTACCAAATAATATTTGCGCAATGATGTAAATTTTCCTAAAAACGATTTTCTTTATTACTTTGTAATAAAATTTCATTTTGTTCTTTCTGTAAAACAAAAAAAATATTTTCCATTTATTTTTTCAAAATCGACAGTGTGCTGCCAGACACTAGGATATATTAATTTCTATATACATACTAACATCGGTAGTAATATCACCTCTTTGTATAAAGATATCTTAAAAACTATGTATGTGCAGCATCTTTCATTCTTGTTCATCAACTTTTTTAATATTCCATTCACATGTTTAACTTTCACTCTGCCATAGTCCAGCCGAAAAGCCAAAACAGTAAAACTGTCAAGTTGTTAACTTTCGTGTATAAATGAACGGTCCTATCGCTGCCGAGTAACGATAAGCGAATCAATATTGATACTATTGTTACCGTATCATCAACCACCCATGCGGTGGAGCCCGTAAAAAACACCAGGTGAATGAAGGAACAGAGTGCTGGTGATGAATATAGGAGAAGCAGCAGAAACAGAAGTCCTTAACGACAGTGATTTCAATGTTTAAATGAAAAAAAATACCAAAAGGACAAAGAACCGGAATTACACGTAAGCGTTCTGGACTGGTTTCTGGTTACCATTTATTTATATAAATTTAATACAGACATGTAATACATATTGTAGTTGCATCTGTTTTCTAGTGCCTTAAAAGGCATCTAGATCTTCATCGATGTTGTTGTGGTAAATAAATAATTCATAGTAACTTCTTAGTCGTTCTTTCGTTTGCGTTAGGACAAGTCATTAAAACCGTCATGCAATAAAGTTTCATGCACGGCCCATACGAGCTTCGTGGGAAGCAATATGGCATGAGCTTTAACGCAAAACTGTGGCGTGCTTTAAAGCTTTGAAACGAAACGGATTTCCTACTTTTCATATTTAATTTTTTGGTCGCCGTTAATGCACGTACAGGAGTTTTAACCGTGTACTACTCGCATCCAATAAAACGGTTTATAATTAGCCTATTCCCTCGCGGGCCCCTCCGTTCACCCCCGCCTTCAATGGCGTGGTGTTTAATGCGACGTCTCCGAAACTTAATACGATTGTAACAAACATAAAAACCGAAGTTATATATCCCCCACTCGAAATTTTGGCGTTTATTTACGTTATTAAGTTGTTTTAATGTTTCCGTTAATGGGCTCCCACTTAAATGGGGTTTACGGCTGTTTCGTCCATTTCGAGACGCTGCGCGGTCGACGGCAGGTGTTTTTGAGGGCGTTGTTAAAAAATATTATACAGAAAAAGCGATATAAAAAAGTTTGAAGGGCACACGGACGACGATCGTGACTTTCCAAATACATTTTTTACGAAGTTACTTTCGGTCACACGCCAGCTAACACGTGCTGCCGACGCCAAAGTAAACATTGTGATGTAATGATAACAAGCGGCGCCCCTGAACGCGACGCTCTATTTTATTTATAAGGTAGCAATATGAGAACGGGATCACGCACACGGACGGATTAATCGAGCGTAACAACACAGAATTAGAGAATAACCGTCCCCGAACTCGTGAACGATGTAAAACATGGAGTAAATTGTTATTTTTAACGGTTCATTTGCTCATCTGTGGCAGCGCGTAATGGCCGCCGGACAGCTGTCATGGCGCTGTCAGTTCTAAATTCAAAGTAAACATTTCATTTATATTTTACTACGTTGCGACTCGTACTGTTGTGGCAGTTGGTTTAGGTTGCGTTCTAAGCGTTGTTTCCGTTATTGAAATTAATTAGTTTGGGGGCTGTATTTGAAATTAAAAATCCATTTGTTTGATATGTCTATTAGCGTTTAGGGTTGTGGTGTACCAAAACCTAACATGTTTATCGATGTTTATAGAAACGCATAACGACTGCAAATATAAACGCATACCGCATTGAAATAATCTCGCTAAGTTTTAACATAACATAAAGCTTTTCCATAAATGTTTTCCTTAAGCGATTTCTGAAGTACTGATCCTGATATCGCATCAAAGTTTGAATTGTCTACTAACCTATCAGTTCAATGGTCTGTGCCCTTTGATGTGACTTGATAAATTGCAACTTTCGTTAATACATCTTAAATTATTATCGTCCCTTTTATTGCCTGAATCATTACCGACTGGCCTTGTGGTCGAGTGATTAGAAGCCCTGACTGGAAAGCCGGAGGTCGGGGGTTCTATTCGCATCCACGGCAAACATTTGTGCTATGAGCACATTTGTATGCTCTGTGTCTGCACGTAATAAAAATATCTATATAAGTGTTATATCGTATGTATGTTTATCAGCTGTCCGGTTACCATAACACAAGCATTGAATTGCCTAATTGGGAATCGGATAGCCGCGTGTGGAATTGTCCCCAGATATTATTATTATTGCTACTCTGTTGGATAGGGTCTCTTATAATGAGATTTCAGACGATTTTTTTTTTAAATTTATTAAAGAAGGTACTATGTCGCTGAGCGACCGCATCGTCCCGTAAACGCTAACAATTAAATGCATACACTTAATACAACGTTACCACAAACACGAAATGCATTGAATGTACACAACTATACACCCGTCAACGCCCGACAACGGAGAAGCTAAAATGCTGTTTGGCGTGCCCACATGCAGACGATTCTCATTACTGAGTAGTGCCTTCCTCAAAGTTGCGCTCCGAACACACTCCATCAAAATATGTTGCACATCTTCAATTTATCACCGTAGGGCAGTTGTCCTCTTGAGTCCAGCACGGGTAGAGAGGGAATCCTCGAGGCCCGTATTCCCCACGCGCGACCAGCGTCGCAGCGTGAGATGATGACGTAGTAGTATAAAATATAGGTAGATCGTCACCCTTATGCTCAACCATTAATAGGTACTTATTACGCGCGATGACATTCATATCTGTGTGACGTATTACTAGTTTTAGCACATTAGAAAGTAGCTTATGCCTATTAGTAAAATATTTTTTGAATCGATTTAGTATTTTTAAAGATTTGCCTCTACAAACAAACAAACAAAAAAATGTACTTCTTTATAATATTAATACGGGCAAAGTGTCATAAAAAACAATCACTTACTGAAATTTAACCTTCAAACGAACCCAAAAATACATACATGCAACAGTAAACAAATTATTACACTACATTACATACAGGTTTAATTATGTGCTCGTCAACATGAGACATTAGGCTCATAAACAGGACAAGTCCCTTTGCAAGGCATCAAGCTTTATTTCGTGGCGTCATGTGAATGTCAGAACTAAACTGAAACGGTTGTGTAACGTGTACCGCAACGAAACCATTTAATGTGTTCAAATTTTCATGAATTAAGGGTGAAGTTATGAATATAAAACAGAATTTTATTCATAACGGACTAGCGTATTCAAATTTTTATTTATTAGACTATTTCAGATATTTTAATTAGATTAACATTTTAGAATGTGGATATTTTTTTCATAACACACTGATTAGCAATTCCAAATTGATTGACACATACTTGCGGTATAAAACGGTTCGTACAGTATTATAAATAAATGAAATATTATTTGTACGCTACATTTATTAGTAGAACCAATACGCTAGCTATTCAAAGATGGCAGAAGGTGCTTTATTTGACCCCTTCTGGATGCACCATTGCGTCATCTGTTTCTATCGCTCAGTGACAGTACGGGCTCGTACTTGATAGTGCTTTTTAACTAACTACACATGGCAATTTAAGTAGACCAACAATAGCACTTGTAGGACAGAAACACTGATTGTTGCGACGGTAACATACTGATTTTATTGAATGGGGAACAATATTTTCTCTATCCAATGGCACGATTTACAGAGCCGAGTATGTATAGTTTTGGAGAAAATTTGAAAATTTCTTTTCGCTTTACAATACTCTAGTTTCGGAAAAATTCAAAAATAAACTTTGGGTTTAACGTTTGCAGTTAAGGAGTTTTTGTTTTAAATGTTCGTTTAAGTCCTGGCGTAGTGAACGCCGTTTAGCGCTGTTGTAATTATTGACAAATAAATACCTGCTACACTTAACTTTCAGAGCTTATTACAAACAAACCAGTTCACAACACGAACTTGCGTTATCTCAAGCCACTTTCAAAGATGTAGGTTGTCCGTGTAACTTCGGCACGAAGGAAGTAGGTTACCGTGTAATGTTGTTGACATGTTGTTTAGCAATTGCAGTATTTTACGTTCTAGCTTCCTAGTTACCGCAACTGTGGCTTAAATAAACTGATTATACTATCTCTGTGTACAGCTACCATTAGTTATTTTAGATCCATATTAATTAATTATTGCCGCTTAAAGACATGTATAGGCATCCGATTTTTGATGTAATATTAAGTTTACCTCAGTTTATAAACCGTTTTAAGGACAAGGAGAGTATATAAACAGGTGCAGTAATTGCGATTTTTCACCGACCCAGGATGTTATACCAAGGCTGAAACAAGATTACAAATCACAATAAAGAATTTCTAATAGTAGGTTCAAAGAGTGTTCAGCTGTACATTGTTAGTATCTAATTTCATTATTTATTTATTTACACGGATACGCAAAAAATATGTATGCTTTACGTACACAAAAGGCGATCCCATTGCTCGGATGCGATCTCTATATTTATCTACATTTGTTATTGAAAATCTGGGCTAAAAGCTTATATGCAGTCGCAGTTCAAGAATATTTGCGCAATATTTCCATCCGTTCTTTGCTATTCTCATTTTCACAGATTAAGCAGGCACAAATATTAAGGTTAACATTTCGTTGTTTAAATAGGCTTTTGCATATATTTAACAATTTATACCGTATGGCTTTCATTTATTTTTTACGATACCGTAGTTTATTTTATATAATGAGGTAGCATCTGACAGCTGTCAGGTATACAGCACTAGAGAATCGAGAATGTCAATCGACACGTCACTAACGATTACGATTGTCCTTACGTACAGAATATAGTCGATGTGATAAGAATCTAAACGGAAAGTATTCTACAAGTTCTCTAGATTTTTTTAACATTTAATTTGTTAAACATGAATAAAAATACATGTAGGCATAAACTGCGAACGAATAGCTCAAATTACCCTAATTTATCTTTGTCCGGGATGGTCTGTGAAACTTAAACTATTTGCCAACATAACCATGCAGCTCAAGCGATCGCTATTAAAATCCAATAAGAACTATTTTGCTGAAGTCTATTGACACAGAAGTCCTTTGGTTTTCATTCGGTGCTCTAATATTTTGCAAATTGACAACATGCTCGCTTTGCACTTTATACGTTCTTGTTAGTACCGTTTTCTTTTAAGATCGCTAATAGGAATGTACAGTTCTATTTGACTATTATTACAGTCAACAATATATTTGTATTTGTTTCAAGAAAGTTTTACAATATTCTGTTTATGTATAGCATTGGTTCTTTTTAGTTTCTTTGCATGTGTCAGTATGTTATTTTCAAAGCTTCTAACATTTTTGCATTATGAACCAAACTCACTAATACTGGTAGTCCTATTCCCATAGTCCTATTAGTAATATGTTTACAGATGTCCATAAGCGGCAGCTGCCTCTTGCTAATGCTGTTTGCTCATTAGCTACTCTCTTCACATAAAATAAAATACATGTTTCAATGAACATTTTATATCGTATTGCAATCGATACTCGTAATAAATTTTTGTATTACATTTTACGTTAATATGCTTTTATTACAAAAACTTTTATACTTAGAATTTTCTTTTACTGCTATACCACTGATATATTTTACGAGCAGTAGCTTGTTTAAAAATCTTTATATTTGCAAACAAGAAAGTTTAATGCTGTTTTGAGTTTTATACTGCTTTAGCCTTAAATTATGGAGAAAATTGAAACGGAATTCTCTTAACTTTTGTTGATGTGTTCAGTACTCTTGATGATTAATTAAATTGTTTTCACACCATTTATTAATCTTAGGTGTGATGTTTCAGAGGCGCTGTGGTTTCTTTATATCCTTAATTGATAATGTACAATATGTGAATACTTCTTTTTATGAAATCATATTGAGAAACAGGTTTTATACTTGTTGATTTCCATAAATTGCACTGACTATGTAATCTTGGAAACCTCTCATTATTTAAAAAAAGTGTATTGGAATATGGTTATCTGTATTGGAATTCCCAAATACATCAAATTTAAATATTACTAATGAATATTTACTATTCTTCATACCGAATGCAACTAGTTCCATATATTGCTATAGTGTAGAACTTTATGCAGAGTCATATTACGAGACTGCAACTTTAATATCTATTTTCGTCGCATGACATCCGGTGGGTCTCTCGTGAAAAGTGTAAAGGCGTAGAGAATCATGGCCTTGTTATGTTTGAGCTTGATAGTTTAGTGTTCCTGTGGAAATATTGCGAAGGGGAGAATGTATTGACTAGTTTTCAGTCCTACTATAAATTCAATGTTTATCGGATTTTTATTTCTTCGTGATTTATCAGTTTAGTATTTAGCCGAAATGTTATAGATATCTAAAATAGCGCTTGAGTTAGTTAAAGTTAATATTACTTTAGTGTATATGTAACGCATAAATATCCAATTTAATAAACTACTGGCTAAGCAAAACTTGATACATACAAAATTTGATAGCCATACGCGGCTGCTTTAAAATTCAGTACAATCGGAAAATGGAACGCTGAGTTTTGTATGAAATAAGCTTTTTAATGGACAATTTCGTTTCAATTTTAATAGTTGCTGTCATTAGCGGTATTTGTCGAGCCAACGTAATGACTTTTGGGTTAACTATGTTTTTTTAAACTGACACCCAAAAGTCAACTCTATTGCGTGAACAATATAGTTGAATATACAATTTGCCGGTGGTAATTATAAATTTCACAATGCAAGCTAAAAGTGCAACGATGGAGATTGCAAATTAAAATTTTGATACGTTAGCTTATAAAGATGAGTGGTTGTATTAAAAGTGAGTGAGCGAAAGAGTCATATAACTGAATGACTTTAATGGTGTCAAGTACTTATGACGTCGTGTATCGTAACGTTTCATTGTTTAGTTATTAATGGTAGTAAATTATGAACATTTTTAGATTTTGTAAATATTGATACGATATAAAAACTTTGAAAATTTAATATTTTAGTGTAAAAATATGCTAAAAATTGTAAACCTGTCAATAATGTATGCTTGAATAAGCCACGATTTAACTGTGGTAGAAAAAATGTATTATATGAAGGGACTGAAATCTACCACACACTACCGAATGACAGAAAAGAAATTCAGTCCATTACTTTATTTAATAAGAACTTAAAATATCATATATCAGAGGATTTCTTGAGATTTTAAAGATAACCTTTAGCTTAAAAATTATCTTCATTGCAAAACAAATTATTATTACAACAAGTTACAATGGTCAACAAATTGTTATCGACTAAGCAATATCTGGTAGACAATAAGTGCATGTCCATACTTTAATGTAACCACATTCTCATTTTTTCAAACTTTGATTGTAAGTTTGATATGTAGCGTTTGTTTCATTTATAGGTATCCAATATGTACTGTGTAATTTTATGTTTCTCAACGTTCTCTCAATAGAATTTATATTTGTATTCAGCAGTGAACCATAAGAGGGTCGGAAACAAATTGTAAATCGTTTTGAGAAATAAATGTCTTAAGGTGTAAAATTAAAAAACGAATACTTGTAGGCTGTCTCACAGTAGTATCTAATATCGGAAATTCTTTGTTATAAATTAACTTGTATGTGTCTAAGCAAACAATGGAGACCAATACACGTACGAGGGACTTTTTCATAAGCTTCCCCTCAATACAGTTCACTTGTCACAATATCAGTGAAGACGAAAATAAACATACCTTGGGCTTTTCAAAGCTGCTTCCTTTCTTGCCCGCCGATCGAGAACAAAACGAGTCGAAACCAGTTACTAAGACATCTCAACTCAATAACCTTTCTCTTTTCTCCTCTATTTTGCAGAGTCTCGAGGGGGGCTGGGAGGTCAAGACAAAGTGGTAGCGAAGGCAAGACGTGGAATTCGAAAAATTCAATTTCCTAACTGCGAATTTAGTACAGAATGTAAGAAATAACCGGTTCCCAGTCGGAACGCTCCGTGAGGAAGCGGGAAGAATGTAAAACATAGAGAATGGAGTAAAATTACACGTACTCACTCGGTGTGTTCTAGTGCACGGTCTTTAGCGCACGTTGTAGACGACACGACCAAGAAATGTACAGAAACAGGCACATAATGTAATTGTAGACAAAGATAAATTATGTACCTTACACGATTAATGAATTCATAATAATTTTTGAAAAATTTACATTGAATGTGATTTAATATGATCATCCTTTCCAAAAAGAGGTTAATTACGGTAACACGTTCTACTACACGTAAGTAAAGATAACATAATAAGCATCAACATATTCGAATTAGATGTTGATTTTAATATTGTGTATTAAGGTTTTTTCTATAAAATCAACAATTTTACTACTACATCAAAATAATTCCACAATTTATATAGTGGTATTTATGGAATTAATTAAGCTAAAAAGGTTCTGAAATTAATTATTACGGGTATCTATCGTGTCGTAAGCCATGAAAGGGAGTCGGTGTGAAAACAGAAGGGTGTCAATAGAGAGAAACCGATCCGAAGTACAAAAGATAAAGGGGCTCGTGTAGTCGAAGTAGTAAGGAATTTATGGTAATTGGATTTTTCGAACGTTTAGCGCCTTTGTGCGCTCCTCATCTATCTGACATAAATAGAACGTATTGATCTTATCAAATAAACGTCCGCCTTCATCGACTGCATGACTGAACAAATAGGGGATGATTGAGCGACTATTGATGTGCTGCGAATGTGTATAAGTACAATGGCTTTCTATAAACGAAAATTAAATGTAATTTTATTAATTTCCTTATAAAAAAGCCAGTGTTAGTGTTGGAGTGAAAAAAAACCCGTCTGCCGTTTTTGTACCGATTTCATCGATTGTGATCAGGGAACAAAATTTGAAAGTTCATCAGATCAGGATCCATTCTAAATTTAAAACTGTTTCATTCGAACATAAAGTGTACATAAAGAGTATATACAGTATACAAAAGTATACTTAAATATGTTTGTATATATACAGAATAACATTATATCATAAATTCTTTCTGTAGTACAATACTCGCGACTCGACTAAGCGTTGAAGTCCTTTTTGGGTAAATACCGTATACCAAAGACGTGTGTATGGCAAAGACATTCCAATATATGTAGGTATAACGATATTTCGCAATATGGATGCGAGTGCATTTCAGTACGTGTACAACGATAACCAGGGGAGTCTTTATATCTAAACACAGAATTCGGCTGTTAAAATAATGCCCAAATAATCTGATAGTATCATATTATATCAGCATATGCAATCATTACGATGGCTGCATATAAAACAATCTTAGAAAAAAATATGTTACGTGTTACTTTATAATAATAATAACACCTCATTCTTCTTCTTCTTCTACTTCTACTTTTACTTCTACTTTTTCATCTTTTCATAATTGTTTCGATGTTTTGCTATGATTAGTTGATGTACATATGTATATGAACTTCAGGTAAATTGTTAGCTCAATGTTGTCTTAAATTTCGTATGAATATTTTAAAGATTTAAAGACGGTACTGCTTCGATAAGTATGATGAGTCTCTTGGTGTATTCTAGGAAGGGGAACGCTTGTTTTGAGTATTCAAATTGAACGTCAACATTGGCTGATGTACGTTTGTGAGCTAATGTTGCTCATCGAATGCGGCGCTTTGTGTCTGGTGCATGCTCCTGGGACAGTTGTTGTTCTTTTGTATAACTTGATAGTATAGGGTTATCGGTTCTTGTATCTTTCTTTTGGTAAAAACGGGTATGCTCGATGTTTTTGATGGGTGTATTGAGTATCGGTCGATGTATACCTACCGAGAGAATATTAGCTCTTTTAAACCATCAGTCAACACTGGAATAGCAAAAATAACGTACCCAGCTTAGGATTCATTTTGAGTGTCTCGTACGGGGTAAGGTGTTATAATACTTACAATATATATTCTCAATCATACGTAACATGACGCCTGTAATCCCCTAAGGGGTAGGCAGAGGAGTGTAGTACACCTCCACATTTCACCAGGTACGTTTAAGTCCCACAATGGAATAGGTATAGGTGGTGAGCCTATTGCCATGCACCGGGCACACATCCAGATAGTGAGTCACTACTAGAAATTTTAAATTAGAAAAATCCGTACCCTACCCGGGATTTGAACCTAGGACCTCCCGATCGGCAGTCGCGCTAGCAACCGCCCGACCAACGAGGCAGTCAATCATGCAAGAAGAAAATCTGCAATCATATATATTATATTTATCATAAATAACAATATAGATGTGGCATTTATTTTGTAAAAGTTCTTGATAATCTAAATTTCTTATATTTTTTGTAATCAAATACGGGAAACTTAATATTGCAATACAACATTATCTGTCGGTCCAAATGTTGCAGGGTGTCCCTAAATGCGTCCAATTTGAAATTCATCTGCGTTTCAATAACGGAAATGTTTTCCGATATCAATTTTCCGTAGCGATTTACATGGATATGAAATAAAGCGATATCGTTTAAACATTTTGTATACATATATAGGTATTCATCGTGCATTTGCGACACTTGCATCCATTTTGTTTTGATCACATCGTACTTATGGTAATTAATTTTTTTTCTATTTATTACAAAGCGATGGAAATACAACTTGTATTATTCTAAAAGTATCTTCTAAATAGATGTGCACGAAAAACAAGTGACGACAGCATGTCGCCGATAATGCTGCTAATGTAAAGTGAACCTTACAAAAACGAATTAAATTAAATTTAACCTATTAGCTTTATTATTCTGGTTATTTAAGGTACAATAACATTGCATAGAATATGGATTTTATTACAATACCAGCGTCGTTTGCATATTATAGCTTTGATGATTATTGTCGGCCGCTGGCATGGCGTATGATATGAATGCGACCAATCTCACCACAAGCAAAATAAGCGGATATAACTGAACGTAACCAGTTATCGCCGGCCTGCGACTAAATTATAAGCTGTTGCTGTAACGAATGGCGGGCGATCAATTGCCGACGGTTATTGCTGGCAATGAAATGCAAGCAATCTATTTCTGGAGATAAATTAATGGGATTCATTACCGAACCGGACGGTTTGATAACAGGGCAATCGATTTAAACTAACTTATTAAATAAAATCAACTTTTGTTTTTGCTTTTAGTACTTTTTCTTAGTTTTATTTTGGTTCTCATCAATTATGGTTATTTAGATTGCAGTATCTGAATACATAATGAACCATTAGAAGGCACGGCATCATAAAAACTTTATCCTTGCATCGGGCGCGGATTGCAGCTATTTTCAGTTACTTTCAGAGTTATAACTTGAAATCATAAATCTGGCGTTTGAGTTACTTCCGTAGCCAAACTAAATTAAGATTGAAGTTCAACTTAAAATTAATAGAATACGTATGTTTTATATGTCCAGCGACCACACCGGTCAAACGGGGATACAGCAATTAAGTGCTGCATAGCGGCATATATAATGTGCAACGGTGGGTCGCAGTCGCCTGAACCTTATTCTATAAATATTTAAACCTTTTTTTATTTCACCATTTATTATGTATTATTACAGCGCGTTGAAGTAATCAAAATGAATACATAAAATGTAATCAATAAGCAAATTCCTCCTACGTGGGCTCATATATAAGTCAGTATTCTTGTTTATGTATGGAATCCCTGAACGTGATCCTTATCAGCAAGACGTTGAAATTGAAAATCGCTTATACAGTGTGCCGTGGTGAATTGGTATAAGGATAGTAAATGTATTACGTCCATATAAAATTCTCAGTAACAGCGTCATGCAAATTCGTGAGGCCGAAACGCACGTGTCGGCGCCCTACGAGCCGCTTTAATAAAACACGTCTTACAAGAGTCATATGTTGGGACCAATATCGCATGTTTACATAGGGGAATACGTAATGAATATACCGTCATTCATGGGTTGGCTGACAAGTAAACGTTTTTTTAAGAAGGCGAATTGTTTTCCTATTGTCACCGACATGTTTTTTTTGGTCTGTTTTGATACGTACTATTGTAATATCCGTGTGATATCAGTGAAAATTGTTAAAATGTTTAATTAATGACAATTGTGGTATGTACAATACTTGATAGTGAAATTAAAGTTCTAGCGGGTAGATCGATTACACATAATATGAAATGTCATTTACTACAATTATAATGTTACGTAAAATAATTTTTAACACATTGTCCAGCGCCATGTATATTATTAGGTACCTAGGTACCTAATTAGCTAATTATTTCGCCATTCGTTGCGCTAACCAGCGAGTGGATCATTTGGCATTACGCCGCAACTAAGCGGAAATAACAGCATGCGATTCAAAGAGATATTTCGACTGTCTGACGATAGTGTATACGTGCTGTTACAGTAATATGGAGCGGCGCAAGTAGCAATATGCTGGCACCAATATCGCATGTTTCCATAGGGAATACGTAATGAATACACAGAAGATCACGTGCTAAAGATGTGTAAACATTTGTCTGTGTCGATTTTTATTTATGGCAAACGTATAGAACACTTATTTCTGACAGTTAAGTTTGTTGATTGTACAAAGTTTGAGACTCTTTTCGTGGAATTATCGAATTTTTTCTCACGATACACTCATTTATTTATATTAATGTGTATTGTGACAAGCGTATCTAAACTTTTGTCGTTTGTTCTTTTACGAAGTATACATCACTGTGATATCAGACACTTTTTGACTTCGAAGACTAGTCTGTTGTTTCAGTGGTTAGAGACTAACTGATAAGCCGGAGGTCGATTTCCATCCAGACAAAATATTTGTGCGATGGTCTCATTTGCTTCGTCTGTCTGGGTGTAATAAAAACATCATTGTATTATGGTATACTGTCCGTTTACCATAACACTGAAAATAATTGCCTAATTTGGAATCAAATGGTAGTCATATATTTAGAATTTCCCTAATGAAAAATAATATGACAGTAGAAGTAGAAGTTTTTGCGATCTATAAGTCACTGGAAGTATGGTAGTCAATCTACACACCGTTTTAATTTTGGTACAGATTATCTACGGCTAATAATAAACGGTGCATTATAACCTCATAAATCATTTGTAAGGCTTAATTTTAAATGCTTTCCAATTTAGTTGTGTTCCATTAAAGTTGCCTATGACACGGACATGAACAAAACACAACCAACACTGCTGATCAGCAGCGGAAATGTCTAGCACGTCGCAGGTACTGACGAGACTTCATAGTACTACGCTCAGTAAATTCTAGTCTTTTCTTAACTGATAGGAGTGAACAGTGCCCAGCAAACGTTACCTTTCATTATGCCTGGAAATCTTGTTCAATGATCGATTGAGTATAAAATTATTAGAATGTACAATAAAGGGAGTAAAGAGTAAGCGAAGAAAATACAATTTTCTCAATGGACTTTACTGTGTCATTCACTCCATTAAAGATATTCGAGGTCGTTCACATTGTTATTTTCAATTTGATCTTAACACGGCGAGACAAGGTTCGTTTTAGCGTATTCATAAAGATGCGTGTCTTCAGATGTTAATTAGATAACGTAATTCAATTTAATAAGCACATTCCCCTGTAATTGTATACCGCGCTTCCTTTTCGTAACCGTTTCCCGCAAGAAAGTTATATAGCAGAATTGTTAACCATTACGTAATGCATGATTTACTTAACAATTTTACTTATTACATAAATTACTTGCTTGATTTGGGATTATTATGGCCGGATCGTGTTAATACATTTTATACGTTCGAGTATGTATAGTATGTGGTGTATTTTATAAGTGTTCATCTGTAATCTGTCAAACTCATCCCGTCGGTACATCAGATAAATAGGACGCGTTGAATAAACAAATTGAAAGAATGTGGCCGAGATTATTACAATCAACAAGTTGTGTATTAAATTGGATCATATCGAAATTACATGAATTTGACAAAGGAACTATGTACACTCATAAATTTCTCTTTGTGATTGCGCATTGCGAAACTGTAGGCAGTCGTATGCTTGAATATAGACGCATTAGCGCGACCTAGATTGCGACCTTGCTTTTTTATGTATGGAAATAAAAAAGAGTATGTATCGTATGGCAACTGATGTTGTGATGATGATGCTTGCAGCTCATTATAATTTATAAATAATTTCAAGTAGTACCAGAGTCCCACCTTCAGTACTAAATACCATGTCGAAATTAATATTTTATATGTGTACGAGTGTATGCGTGTGTGGACCTTGGAAATAGCAAACAATGGTACTTAAAATTTGCACGAACATGATAGACAACAAGTGTTTATTGCTCTCCATGTTACTCAGACTGTCCTTTACTGCTGACAATGTATCAGTTGCGAAAATATGAACTTCATAAAGTTCGATGTACCAAATTCTGTTTTGAATCAGATATTAGGTACTTATTAAATTGTATTAGTATTGGTAATATGGAACTAACCAACTGAACCAGCTACTACACGAGTACCAATTTTGGCTATGGCTTTCATTGGTTGGGCGAAATTACGCGTAGCTGCGAGCAGAATATGCGAAACGTAGACATTATTGGACTACATTCATCCAGGCCATATCACATGTACTTGTATGTCCCCACCGGAAATCTAACTCGGACTCAATCGCTCGAGGCGGAACGTAACAAACAGAGGATTTTGTATTTGATTCGTAATGTACTGCTCATGTTTACTGGGAACATATTGGTTTAGTGGTCCTTGGTAATATTATTATTTTATTGGATCAAACAAAAAAAGTAACCTAACCTAATTAATTTCTATAATAATTTATGTACACAGTATTAAAGGAAAACATAACAGATACAGAAAACATTTGTACAAAGGTACTGCTTATTTCTATGGATTTTTTTTCCAGCAGAGTTGCGACTGGAGAATTGGTAGGCAGTAGATAAGGCGTACGGACAGGAATAATACATGTATAATATACACACAGAGACACAAAATGCCGTAAATATATATAATAACAATGTTTAAAATAACTAAAATCGTATGGAAAAGTAGTATATGTGACGCTTTTGACGCGGCAAAAAACAATTTTGAAAGTAAACAATGTAACGATTGTTTGAAATATTAACTTGAATGACAAGCCGTTCACGAAATACTGGGTAGGTATGTACTTCTTAAGACGTGACTACAATATCGATCACTGCAACTATTCCTATATATTCGTATGTGCGATAATTTCTAATTTAAATGGACCGATTTTAACTTATCATTTTCTGACTTTCGCTATATCTGTGACTAAGAGTTCTGTCTTTTACTGATACTGGTATTTTCCGCATAATCATCATATAGCTGCTTGGACGTAATACTTTCGCGGAAAGTCGACACGAGGTGTACGTGGCTTTTTTTCCTCATTTTTTCCGCAGTACGGGAATGCATTATGCATTTGTCTCGTTAAGTAGCTTTTGTCTTTGTTTTTTGCATTCTAGGATTTACATATTTTTAAGCCCGATTTCCGCGGAAAAACCTTTTTTTAAATCTCTTATTTATATGTTGTTGCTCGTATTATTTATACGAGAGAGTCAGTCACATTTGATAGCAGAGTGCGATGTCTGGAAGCAATTTCAAGTCATATACGTGCATAGATATTATATACGTACATAGCGTTTGGTATATACATACATTATATTGTATTTCGCTGTTTTAACGATACACAGTACGGTATTGCAAAACTATTTATATCTCACATTATTATTTATACATTATAAAAATATCTTTATACAATATTACTTTTATAAACCAGCTCCTTTAAGGAAATGTGCTGTTGTTCATTAGTTATTCAATTACTATTACGCCGTAGGGTTTCGTACATTAAATTACATTAAAGCATTGCCAATCTTTAAAACTTTAAATGAAAATTCATCACATAATCCACAATCTCGTAACTAACTTGCACGAGATAACGCCGGACACCGCACTAACTACTTACTGAACTGTACTAACTGACCAGTGCTAGGATATAAAGATACTGGAAAAGATGACGGTTGCAGATATTTTGGTACTAGTGTGGGAAGAGACAGAAGACATTGAAAAAAAATGTTTTTAGCTTGGAAAGGTTTTTGTTATATTATGGATAGTTTATTCTACTCAGATGAATATCGTGTTTAGTTAGAAGAATGTTTCAGGAATAAATGTAGAAGCATTTTTATAGATTACTTAAAAACTTAAAACTCGATAGGTAAGCGTTAAAATATAATCGCTTTCAAATTATATCGTGTCTCGAGAACGGGCAATGAGCTGCTTCTTTCGAGTAAAAGATTTTGTCACAATAATCTGCTGGAAAATGCAATGTACGCAATTTCGATCAAAACAGGTAAAGTGATCTCTAAAAAAGCGAAATACCTCTTTATTAAATCCACTTCCATTGTTCTGTGGTCTAGGCTTGAGTACATATATTGTATAACGGGCAGAAGGGCAGAGGAAGTTTGTTAGACGGCTAATTCTCCTAGTTTAATAGTTGCTAACGATACCGAACGAGTGCGCATAGGGAGTCTATTACAGACAGAATCTCCAATTGGAAGATTTGGATATGGTGAGAATGATGAAAGTGGAAAATGGGAGTAAAAATAGTTGGTTAAGTCCAGTTTTATCCACTTTCGCGGATTTATTGGAAGGTCAGATTTGAGAGCGGGATGTTTATGAGCTATCTCTGTCCGACCTTCTAGAGGAAGATTTCTTCTTGCTAGGATATTTGGAAACAGTTGGTTGGATGGCCGGAACTTATCGCATAGACAATTTGTCGATGCGGATACCGTAAGTAGTGAATAGCGTGCAGGGGGAGGGCCGTGTCCTCCATTTGTCATGACCATCCTAAAATATTTTTTAACAACATCATCACGTGTAGGTCTACAAATTCGTTTTCTTCTTTCATAACATAAACAAATCTTAATGAAACGTAACGTAAAATAGATGATGAATATTTAAAAATACGGACAACTTACAATACTTATATTAATATTCAGATACGTTCTTTGTAGCGAATGATTGAAGAATACATCCATTTCGTACAGCACGTACCTCTCGCGAGTTCCGGGCATAAGTTAAAGCTTTGAGAACTACTCTTTATTATAAGATATATATATCTTTATCGAGATTTCAAGTGTCTAATGTATTTAATCATACATTATTAACTTAGATTAATACTTGAGTGTAAAGGGGGTGAAATTCTTACATTGAACTATTTGAAAAGATCACATGGATAGAAATGTTTGCATAGGTATTAGTAATTTTATCAAATGCTAACAATATGTATTCCAACAACAACAAGAACATACCGTCACATGTATTCCACATATAAATAAACTTCTAAAACAAACATTAAATATGAGAACAATTTCAACATTAGCTACTGTATTACTCACATTTTAATTATACACTATTTAATACAATAGGCTATTGTAATGTCGCCTTTTGCCTGGTGATTGTGAACATTGAACACAGGCGTCGAGTTTTGTTCTTGTACTTAATGTATCTTGGTCGTTCTGAATAATCTAACGTACAACAATGAGAATTATGTGCACAGTTTAAGATTCAAATGAGGATATTATTCTTATTGTAGGCTTTTGATATTTGCTTACACAACTGTTTCTGACTAGTTTTTTTATTTACTTAAAGAATTATGAAAATTAAACACATTAATTGAAGTAAAATCTTTCATAATGACTAATTTTTCGTCGGCTATAACTATCATTGTCGTTAGGATCGTGTTAATAATGCAGTAATTATATATTTTTTGTACTGAAAGTGTTTATTTAGGAATGCGCGTGTGGAATAATGAGTGCGAAATTAAGGCACGATTGTCTGCACAATGCGGACAGCTGCACGACACTGATCGATCTGACTACCTATTTTGGATCTGCTAATCTTAGAGCAGTTTATATGCAGCATTATATATAATATGTTTGTTTGAAACATGCTCTGGGTTTTATTTTTTATAATAATAATATTTTTGGACAATTGATTATGGAATAACATACGATCTTTTAGATCCAGGCTTTAATAGGACAACAAACAGGTTTCCATGCTATAAACGGAACCTTAAGCTGAAGATTTTTATTGTTATTGTTAAGTAGACAAAATAATTTCGATACATTTTGATGACAACATTTTGCCAGTTATATAAAGATAGATTTCAATTACTACTGGATACAGTTAATACTGGATAAATACATGTCATGTCATGATGTTTAGTGGTCATAGTAAGCTATTTGTATACAACCTATAATTGAACCGCTATGAAAGATCAGTAATTGAAGCAACATTAAGGGATTCTATTGTGACCGCTTTGTGTACCTACAAAATAATTTAATGAGATCCGATTAAAAAATGTGAATGTCAGATCTAACTGCGTAATAATATAATGTACAATTTAATTGACTTTAAGCTCAAAATACACTGCAGTTATATTCGTACCAACTAACCGTAAAGTGAATAATTGTTTGCTTTTGTATGTAAAATAAACGAGCTCTGTAAGTGGCTCTGTATATCAATTATAAGCAGCCCCTCGGCAACAAATTCGTAACGCTGGGGTCTTGTTAAATTCTGCATTATTCAGTACGTTGCGAGCATAACTCCTTCTGCATTCACTAAATAATAGAACAATTTATGACAAATGAAATCATCAAATTTGATCTTACACAGTTTTATATCCGGTGAATCCTCGTTTTCACATCGATAAAACCAACAGATTTGCCATTATTTCCTCGAACTCCCATCTAGTTCTATTTCCTCCTACTTCCTTGTCACTGTAACCGCTCGTATGTAGCCGCAACGCCGTAGGTGCTTTAGTAATTGATAACTGAAGTAGTTTGTTTCGCTTAATTATATACAAATAATTCTTCAATTCATTGGTATAACTGAACTTGTATGACATCCGATCGAGGTTGTTCAACTCAAATACCTAATAGCGCAAGTATAAGTTGTTTTAATGAAATGAAAACAGCTTTCAGTGTATATAATGTTACTAGTTAACCCCGGCTTCGCGCGCGTGCTCAAAATAGTAATGATAATAATATGAAAATAAAAAGTGTAACAAAATAATTTATTTATTGAAGGAAAGCTCTCAAAA
>DWDX01000769.1:0-23066 GCA_018245675.1 Agara michaeli | reverse complement strand
GTGCTACAGCGCTCACACTAATTGTACGACACCATTATATTACGATAACAGAAAAAAGGACAGAGTGTTATGAAGAAAATATTTTAAATGTAATTATTGTTAACTTACAAATATTAGACGTTTGATTGTTATTATATATGTATGGATTACGCTGTTACAATGTTTCAAAGATGAACGAGGTGCTCCTACCGACACGCAACTAATCGAATACAATTATTTTTATGTAACCTTACAGAATTATTAACCTGCCAGTCAGTTTGATAATGTTATATTGAATCTGAAATCGAGTAGACAAAATAAAACTTGATTATAACTTTAGTCAAAAAATACATAACATTATGTTTATTAAATAAGTGAATAATATTATTATTGCGAGTCGTTATACATTGCGAAACATGAACATGCCATTTTTTCATTTTTACTTACTAATTATAAAATACTTTATGTTTAAACAATTTATTTAATCAATTATATTTTATAAAATAATTATATTAAGGACCTAGCGTGACGGCAAAATAATAACAATTATTATTATGATATTAATTTGCTGCTCCATTTCAATATCATAACTGGCGCTGAAACAAAAATTTGAATATTTGAATATATTTTTCTTCGGAAATGAGCCAGCCTCCCAGGGAGTTGAGCTTTTCGTGTTGAGCCCGGTGTGAACCAGTCTATCGCCACATCAAATCTTCTAGTTACCGTCAAATTTTTACTCGAATAAATTTTCTTAATTTCCTGTGGAACTGTATTCGCTTTGAATCACAGATAAAAACGAAATAAAAATAATTACAAAGTTTCATATCAAACACAAAGTTACTTCAAACCCCAGATGTATTAATGATTTGATGTATGTGCATTGAATCTTCCATGTGTGTCAATTTCTATGTAATAATTTAGCAATAGTAAATACTTATTGTAGTTTCACTTTTATCTCTTGAATTTGTACGCCGTAAAAGGCAAAATATAATTTGGACTTATAATCTTGTAACATCTTTACATGTACCCATATTTGTGCAAATAAACGTCTTTGTCTTTGTCTTAGTCTACTTACAAGATTTTAACTATATTTTAGGTACTTCATCAAATTTCAATACTTTTTAAAAATAATGTCACTCAACAAAATTTCCGTAATTTCAATATAATCTTCTCGGTTTACTTGCTGCAGTGATTAAGTTTTTTGTTTAATTTATTAATTAAATTCTTTTTCTAAATTTTTCTGTACTGAATTTACAAGTACAGAGATTTAGTAGCTCGCTTATTGAACAAAGCGACCGGCAGTAAAAGGCTAACGAGATGATAATACTGGTATTATAATATTTTTGAATGAAAAGTTATTAAAAGATACATGAAACAGATTAAATAACATCGCAGACGAAGTCGTATACTAGCATCTAGTTAAAACAGTAACTCAAGTTAGCCCTTCAAACGTCAAAAGGATTACTGATTTAATACAATTGAGACCTTGCCGAGGTCTCAATTGTATTAAATCAGTAATTGCACATGAAATTGTATATGAACTCAGCAGCGTGCGAAATTTGGGTCGCAACATCATGCAACGTTTGTGTAAAGTTGGCGCCTATATAATTGTAATTGTAGATCGGTGCTCGTCAAGTTACGCAATGAATTTGATTGGGTCGGTTGTATTTATACTGGTCGGGTGTGCGTGCGCGCAGGATGTCCAGAACTACGACGCATACTTCGGGAAACCGGTGGCCGGTAAACGGAACGACTACCTATCCGGCATCCTCAACAGTACTATGTACGTGATCAAAATGTAGTTTCTTAGCAAACAGGAAACGCGAGCTCTTTAAGTTAAATGATCATATCCTACTTTTTATGTTTATACATTGCCAAATCATACTATAGTTCCACCTGGTATACTTTACAGTAGCGTTGCTCTAATTGAAACTGTGAAAGCGGCATGTCAGTCCCAGGAATGGCATAGTCACTTACACTTTTATAAAAAATTTAAATCATATGAGTAGAGTAGTTATTTTTATTTTAAAAAACTTATTTTTTCTAATAAACTTGACACGCTAATGCACGTTCACTATTTATTTTTTGACTCAAATATTCCAGAGCCAATTATACTAACTTTAAAAAAATTCCCAGCCTGTGCACCGTTCCTGTAAGGACCTGCCGTAAAACCGAAGGTCGTCGCGTGGACGGCACGTGCACCAACCCAAAATATCCATCGCGCGGAGCTACTTTAACGCCTATGTACCGATTGTTACCGGCTCATTTTGGACCAGGTAAAGCACAAATCAACACGAATTACTAAAACCTCAAACATTATACAATCTTTAGGGTTACCAAAAATATACTTGTCTGTAAATTATACTATAACATTTCGGGATTCTAACCGCGTAGAATACTATTTTTAGTATGTACTTATAAAATATAAATAGACCTTCCCCAACACCCTCAACTCAACCATTGATACGTACAGGTTCGTTACGTAATGATATTCGTATTTCTGTGAATTATCTTTGCTTCGTATCAGAATAATGGACAGAAATAATCTATACAATCTGTTTTTTAGTCTCAGAAGTTACCTTCTACAACAAAGAAATTTAACCTCTAGGTATAGTAATAGTAAGGAGTCATTTGAAATATAGAAAGTTGACTGTATTGCACAGGTAACTCGTTGCCATCAGCTAAAGATGGATCTCCGCTGCCGGCCACACGCCACCTCCGGACCACGCTGATTAAAGATGGTCATTACACAGGCAAAGACTTCTCGGCCCTTACGCCTGATGTCTTCGTGTTTTCTTTCGCAGACAACGCGGATCTCTTTTATTTGTGTGAGTTTTACCTAAATATTAATCAATTATTTTTATAGTAGCTTTTTAAATCTTGACTATCCGATTATGGCAACAACAACAACAACAACATACTGTCACGCCAGGTCCCTAACGGGGTAGGCAGAAAGCACTGAGATCCAAATAACTCTGTCCTTGCAAACCTGACGCGCTTCGTCTACATTCATCACTCTCTTCATGCATACACGTCTGTTTCGGAGACTACGATTACGATTATCATTATATAATTATTAAATAGTAACTGATCGTAATATAATTGAAGTAATTATGTTTAGTAGTTCTTTTCAATGTGGTTATGATTTTGTAAAGAAATGCTTTGGCAAATCATTAAAATTATTAATTTCTATGAACAATTATTTAGTGCGTTACGCGATCGTCAGTGATTGCTGCCTCAACAACCAAATCCCTAACACGGTGAATCCACGCTGCATTCCGATAACGGTGCAGCAAGATGACCCGTTCCTCCGCAGAACATCAATCAGATGTATGAATCTCACTCGAGTGGAAACCTACCAGGACTATGGATGCTTGCCTGAAACTCTACCTGCAGAGAGAGTAAATATAATTTTCTTTTTAATAAACCGTACAGTTTATCGTTAATTCATCGAATCTATTAAATGAAAATAAACCTATAATGACAAAGACGTTTATTTGTATATACATGGGTATAGTTAAAGATTTACGTTACCATCCAAGCGTGATTTTAATGATCGCGGGAATAAATTCGAAATTTAATTTGGTGGTTTGAATTTTAGTCTCGCAGTGTAGAAAATTACGTGCATTTTATAATTTAATATTCATGTATCATTAGCTACAACGGTGAAGACAAACATCGTGAGGAAACCTGCACGCCGATAGTTTTCTGCTCTGTAATTTTGTCTTATCGTATCGCACCACGACGAGTAGATCACGGCAGAAGGATCTGTAGATAATACTTTATTTAACAGTACAACAGAGCTCCGCCGCTGTTGGATTTATCTTTGGTGTACGGAAACACCGAGGCGAGATCGAGGGAGATCAGAAACAGTACCGGCGGACTCTTGGCCTACACAATGGAAGGCGATCGCGAAGTCCCATTCGGTCAATCTCCATTCTGTTTCCGAAATAAGCCGCAAAACATGGAAATTGTCTGCTATAATTTTGGTTCGTAATGTTTGCACTACTTTCAATAGAATCTGCGGTATTTTTACTTGATATCGAAGTGTAAATGTTTGAAAAAATATATACTTCTATTTATCTGGGAATGTAATGTAAATCGTTATTGTTGCAGGAAATAATTACGACAGCAACCTACTCCAGGGAATATTCATGACGACTATGTGGTTCTTCAGAGAACACAACCGCCTCGCGCGGCAACTGGCCCTCGTGAACCCGTGCTGGGACGATCAGCAATTGTTCGACACGGCGAGACAGATCAATATTGCGGAATGGCAATACATTTTCTACTATGAACTAGTACCGGAGATTATCGGTAACATTATATAATAAGAACATATACGCAGCCACATTAATATCAGAACCTGTTTCTTACTAACTTAATTGTCATTCTTGGCGAGAACTTGTCACTTTTGTCATACGCAAGCTGGTTTCAACCAGTTTGAAAGCATATACGTTCTTTTTTCCCAACATTATTTTGTTTAATAATATTTTTTTAAAAACAAACTGTTCAATATTCAGCGCATTTTTCTATTAGGGCCAAATATACAAATGTATGATTATTTCAGGTTATAAAAATGCACTTGAATCTGGCATTATATATGACACAAAGGGTCATGTGAATGACTTTGATCCAAAGTACGAACCTGGAGTATACCACGAATACATAGTTGGAAGCAGATTTTTCCACACACTCCAACCGGGTCACGCTGAGTAAGTTAAATATGAATTTGAAATTCGGAAAATTTTCTGATCACGTCACTAGTTAAATAAAAATAGCTTGATTTGTTCTGAAACCCAAATAAAAATCCTTTTGTTGTCTTTTTATCAGCCTATACAGAAACGGTACCTACATAGGTAGCAGAACCGTGGTAGACGACGAGAACCGAAGTGGAATCCTATCTGTGAACAACACGGAAGCAGACCTCACTTACCGAGAGCTGGTTCAGCCTTCGGAGACTATAGATTCAATACTTGATCCCGATGTAAGTTATCGAATTATCTACGTTTTCATTGTTATCAGTAACTAATGTTAAAGTTCGAAGATAATTTAATAAGGCATTTTTATAATTCACTGTTACCAGTACCTCGATACTACTGATTTATTTATTTTAATTATATGTACAAACAAAGTATACACTGTTGCGACCAAGGAAAAAAAACACAATAAAACATTAGCTAAGTGTGACTTCAATAATAAGCTCAAACGACAGGAGAAAGCAACAAAATCGTAATTATTAAAACAGTAGTCATAAAACAAAGCAATGAAATTAAACATAAAAACAATCCAACAGGAAATTCTAATGTATACAATAAAATTAATTAGATAATATTACACTAATACCACACAGTTGTTCATAGAAAGAACATCACGTAATAAAAAGCATCACAATTATTTTTATGAGCCTCAATGAAAATTAACAGTTGTGATTAAAACGGTGGCGATCGAATACCTTGGTAACATTAATTTATTGATTTCATGCCTAATAAGTTTTTCTGGAGAATTTGGCAACATCCACGATTAGGTCGTAGACAGTTTTAGACATTGCACGATGTAATACGATGCTGAACATATGTAATCGAGATCATAATTCTAGAATATTTTGGAACATTATGATCGACAAATATCGGCATCTTTAACGGCATTATAATACGTCTGGTATAATTACACAGTGGCTATAATATGATAACGCTAATATACCATCAACAGATGAGCAACCGTGTGCACGCCGAGGCTCAAGCGGCGAGCGACATTGGCGCTATCGATATGATGCGAGGTCGAGACTCTGGCTTTCCGCCGTACAACGAGTATCGCAAGTTCTGCGGCTTGAAACCAGCTAAAACATTTGGAGATTTCCATGACACTATTGATAAAGATGTAAGTAGCTATATTACACTTGAATTTACCTTTTCCAATTAAAAAAAACCTATCCTATTGATGTGGTAAAAAGGCAATTGAAGCTTCAACACAACAAAACATGGAGTTATATTACTAGTTACTTAAACTAAAGTAACTATGTTAAAATGTTTCTTTTGTTGGCTTATAATTCAAAATTTTCTCTCATTTTCGAATTTTGAATTCTTCTATCACAGAAAATAGAATATCTGAGCCGTCTTTACGATGATGTGGACGATGTGGACCTAGTGACCGCTATATACATAGAACGTCACATCCCCGGGGGCTTCGTGGGGCCCACGCTATTCTGCATCATGACGCACAACTACCTCCTGTGGAGACGCTCCGATAAATTCTTCTTTGAGCACGGAGGCTTCCCCGCTGCCTTAACTGAACGTAAGCGTTGTTCCTTTTTAATTCAGCACTAATATGTATATATGGACCTCTTGGTTTAATGGTTAAAGATTTTGCCTTTTAAACCGAAGGTGGTAAGTTCCATTTCCACCCAAAACTAACATTTGTGTGATGAGGACATTTATTTGTTCTGTGTCTGGGCTTAATATAAATATCTATATAAGAGTTATATAATATGTATATACGAGTATGTATGTTTATTAGCTGTCCGGTTACTATAACACAGGCATTTATTTGCAGTATATTTTAATCAAATAGTAGTTTGTAGAATTGTCCCAATTATTATTATTATCCATCATCATCATCATCCTCTTCCTGTCATCTCGACAAGAGACAAAAATACGAGTAAAACGTCCCTTTCTTCCGTTCTAGTCTGACAGGTAATTTAATATGAAAAATGTTGCCTAAAATGTGCTTTCGACTTCAGCTAGGTCCACCTTGAAGATAGCCAGAAATAAATATCAAATGCCATTTTAAGGAAACGTCAATATGAAATCATCGATGATCGATGGTGTACCAGATTCCCATTAATATCTTAATATCGTGCTATATATTAATTATATAATTAGTCCTTCAATTATGTTGAACTGCAATTTTAACATTACGTCTTTACGTATATTGGTCTGTCTGTATGTTAGTTGTGACAAAATTTTTGTTACAGTTCAATTGAATCAAGTTAAATCTACGAGGATAGCGAGGCTTCTTTGCGATAACGGAGTTGGTGTCGATCAAATTCAACCGCACGCGTTCTTGAGGAAATCGAAATGGTTAGTTGCATTATAATATATTAATCAAGTGATCACGAAATAATAAATTTCGAGGATGGAACCGTAACAGCAAACGTCATATATTTTTTTGTAATCAGTTGAAAAAAATTGATTGTTAAATATTTGGGTTGGCCATTTACATAACATCCATGCCCCGGCTCGACAGTGTCGGGTAAAAATATTTGGAGCCATCCAGAAACTCGTTTACGTATCTTGTATAATATAGTTTATACAAAATATTTACTGTTACCGAATTGATAAAGCGAAGGAATTAATAACGAAATAAAGAAAAAACATTTATTTGTACAAATATAAGTACATTTGAAGAATCAGTGCAATTGTTAGGTCAATCCACATTGTACCTATTAGGACGTAGGAATTTTAGTTTTAAACTAACTAACGCAATGGCCCTTTGTGATATAGCTCATTGCGTTTCAGGAATGATTTCGTTCCATGCGAAGCGATCCCCGGAATAGACCTCACGGCCTGGTACGATCCGATGTGCATACACGAAGATTACAAAAAGAAGAAGAAGTAGAAAGAAATGAAACCAAGACTATACGTTCCTATAAATATACCTTTAGCGACAGCTCGAGTGATTAGGTCGAGGTGGGTTTGCGATGTCCACGAGCGGCAGCGGCCTCTCGCGGACTCCTGCTTTCTCGTTTGCTACTCTTTTCACCAAAAAACCTGTATTTCGAGCAAAAAATCTTCAACACAACTGCCGATAGTCACTACCAGGTGACAACTTTGGGTAAATAGCGGTCATGATATTATACATATTATAGTCACTATCTGATATGTCATGACCTCTGTCCACGCAATGTGACCAATCAGCGTATTCGTTTTAAAAACAACAACATTGTTAATAAAAATCTTAAAGATATTTTTGATAATTTTATTTTTTTCAATATTAATTAAAATGTATTCAATCTTTCTTACTTATCGTTCCACTTCGACAGATTAACTTGATAGTTTCGTAAGTTTTATAAAAAAAAAAATCATATTTTTTATCCCAATATTCAGAAGGGTTCACAATTCACAATGTTCACTTAATTTACTAATACCTACATGATGACGTAAATAGCTTCGTAGTTAAAATATCTATGTAATAAATAATTCATAAATTAATCGTTCAAACCCAATCATGAAATTTTGGAATTTCCGTTGCAAATTAGACTGCGCAATCAAATCATCAGACCGTTTAAAATACACGGATAACATTCAATATCAATTGTTTCTCAGTAATTAGCAAATTGGTTAAAGCAGAGCATTTTTCACGAATAACAGTTATTATTGCCGAGTGGAGAATAAATTAAAATTGATTAAAGCGATTGAATTTCCAGCTTATTGCTATAATTTGAAAGATTATATTTATAACGAATTAAATGAATAACCTTTAATAGATTTTAATACAGATGTTACATTTATGTTGATAAAAAACTGTTCTACAAGTTCAATTACATGTATCATAATTATTATTAAAGTTGTACTAGTAAGTAAACTTTTAATAACAATAAAAGTTAATTTGCACAATCTGTTATAACGTCGTACTATAACAGTCAGTGTAATGCCATCACTGCTAATAAGTGTAAAGCTAAATAATACTTCGTTGATATATAAATAGTTTATAGAGTTTAATAATACGTTCACAATGCGCCGTGGAGGGCCCAGTGTAGCTGAAGCGAAGCCGGATGCGTCACTGCCTTGGACGGGGTCCGCTTCCGGAGAATTTTCATAACCGCTTCCGTGCATCGTGGCGCACATTTAAACAATTACATACTTATAGTTTCACAGTTGGACAGTTTTTCGTCAGTGTTCTAATAACTTTTTACAGTATAAACAAAACTTTTAACAAAAAAATAAAAACCGACTTCAAATGGAAAACTATTCTAAAACAAATTAATGTGCCCTAAAAAGTAAACAAATAATACAAGGTCCAATCTTGTTATTCTTGGAGTCGGTGTCAGCCAAGGAAACACTGAACTGGACACTGGACAGTAAATGTAACCACACGGGAAGCGCCAGTTTTCAATTAAAAAAAGAATTATCAAAATCGGCTCACGCAGTCCAAAATTATGAAGTAACAAACATAAAAAAGAAAATTAAAAAATTACAGACGAATTGTGTACTTCTTCCTTTTTGAAGTCGGTTAAAATCTCGTTTTCGTTTTATAAATCTGGTGATCGCTCAATGGTACAAATTTAAAAGTATTTTTTTTTAAAGTAACCATTATTCGGATTGTTTTGTTGTCGAACATAATACCTCTATAATCGTTAACGACGTCAATGTGTGACGGATAAATCTATTTAATTTAAATCTCATACTTTTTTCCTGTGCGTAAATTTAAGCTGGTTAAATGCTGTCTTTACATAAAAGAAAATATTCGTAGTTAGTCGTATATTAAATACAGTAAAAGCACAATGTAATAAATATACCGTATGTAAATCGACTTCTTATAAAATATTATTATGATTTGTAAAAATATCAAGGGCATGAGCTTAATATATTCCACGCGAGGAAAGATAATCAAAAGTCATTTTCCCAGTAAGAAATATCGAATAACCTATAGCAAAATTCAATCAGATCAAATAGGCAAATAGTAATTGAAAATATTGGAGATTTTTATGAGAACTTAAGTATATTTTTCTTTGTGTGTCCTATCATATCACTAAGCCTCCTAGACTAAATATATTATTGTTATTATTGTTATTGAAGCATAAAGAGTTATCAGTTGAAGATTATCTATAAGTCATTATTAAAACACATCTTGTTCATCACTGCGACAACTAAAATTTAATCTTATTAAATGTAGCCCACGTTAAAAATAGGAGATGTAAGAGTGTACGTAAAGATTTGAACCCCGCCCGCCTAGATCGGGAGACTGAAATCTATACCAATGAACTATAAATGCTTTTTACATGTACACGCTAAATTTTTCTTCATTACGCATAGCTGCAAGTATACAGTATGTTATTACATATGTTATTCCCTCGTGAACTGCACATGCGAGTTAGATCTCAGCAAAATTGTGATGCAGACGCTCTGAACACGCCGCCTTCCCTCGGGAGCCTCTTACAGAATTGCTTTAGCTGGGATAGAAATGTATCGACCTAGTTTTCAACGCAGCGGGACCTGCATCCCACTTACATATTTCTAACAATTCATTCCATTCGTTGCCTTACGCTATTAAATGTATCTCTAGGGAGTCCAGCCATCGTCGATTGCAAATCGCAACCTTGTCGCACCGCAAAATTAAGAAATGAAATTCAGACTATGGACAAACAAAATAAGAAATATCAAGCAATCAATTGGTTAACAGTGTGATGGTTCAATATTTACTAAGGGACATTATTCAGCGGGTCCAATTCAATAGTCTTCGTATTCGAATTCAAGGGATGCCCCGCTCGCCGCCGACAGGAGCGCATTACAAATGGATCACCCTCAGTCCAATTGTACAAGAACTGCGGGTGGCCTGCCCCACCGACACTTATGGGTTTGCACTTACACTTAGATCGAGTTTTGTCCACAATTTTATTCTAAACAAATAAAATAACCAACACACCCTCGTCTGTAGGATACACAACTGAGTACGTAAACTAATGTGTATCTTGAAGGTTCATTTTCTCTCTTCGACTTCTTTATTGTCTTGACGATTTTTTTACTGATCTGTTTGTCTACAAATCCATATTATCAAATTAAGTTAAAGTTACTTTCATTATAATCTGCGAATGTGACATATGATGGTGTAAGTAGATCCTCATGCACTTATTACACTTACCTACTGCATGAAGTATGTCATAACTGATTGTTGCAAAATAACTTTAATCTAATTTAGTATTTCCGCCCTAAGCCTTGACTTGCAAGCTGTTGTAAGAACTGTACCAGGTCGTGTGCCCTCGACCCGCTGCGAGTATTACGCAACAATATCGAAACGCTGATGAGTCGCTCATAGCTCAGTGGCGCAAGTGTCCATTACGATGGTTCGGAGTAAGCAATAACGTGGCCAAAGAATAGGTAACGTAAAACGTAAGTTAAATGAAAACACAACTATCGAGTGATTATTAAGAAATTTGCTATATTTATATTTATATTTTATTCCATTGTGGGACTTAAACGTAAGTGGTGCAATGTGGGGTGTACTACACTCCCTCTGCCTACCCCTTAGGGTATTACAGGCGTCATGTCACGTATATTTATATGGAACACCATCACCAAACGCTTATTTCATTACAACGTGTTTTTCTATGGATTGTGTGTGTGTGGGATGTCACTTCAACAATCTCCATACCATAAAATCACATCAATCGCTTCTTCCGTTTTGACACGAAAGAGGTACTAACAAACAAACAAAATCTAACGTTTATATTAATTATGGCTAATTTACGTTTGTTTCGTAATATTTTTATTATTAAACACGCTGACGCTTTAACGTTATGTATCTACATAAATGTCAAAAAACACCGGCGTGCTGATGTGATGTGACGCATCGGGCGGCCATTACGTTGTCATGTCGCGCGAAGCTTATTTAGTTTGATGGATGCCCGCCATTACACATGACGAGCTTTTAGTCGCTTCTGAACTGACTTTTATTACTATTATTTCTAATATACTCGTCTAAAGTGCATTTATTTCGATCTGTACTCTGTAATGTAAACTGCGTGTCTGTATGAATGGAGTGATGTTAAGAAGCACGTACGGTCTGTAGGATGGAGATATTTGGGACTTGACCGTCTGCCTACCCCGTCAAGACACTGATGTGGTCGTATAGTAATTCTTTTATCGTCTATCACTTACTCAGCTTACATCAAGGTAGCGAACTCGGTGCACTAATGGGACTCGAAATCGTTCTCAACCGGGTGAAAATTGCTAAAGATCTGTAAAGTGAACGGACTCCTGGCGCGGTCAACGCTTCGATGGCTGACCGCTAATAACAAACTTCGACGAGCATGTTAAGCAGTCCGTGATTAAAGAGAGGGTAAGCTCGCAATTTAATTTTAAACATTCCCACATTATATATCTTAGATACCTTATAAAGAAGGGTACAAGATTTTGCTCTACTCCGACATCACTTTGATAATATTCCTCTCAACAGGTGAAAACTTGTGCCTTGATTTTAATTTTAGATTTATCATACAAAGACTTTCCTAAGATTTTAAAGTAGAAGAATTTCACGCTAATTTGCTTATCATAAAAAAAAATACAGATTTGTAAGAGAGCGTATGAATTTTCAGGATAAAAAGACAAATTTCAGCAGTTCTGATCTCCTCATCCCGAACTGGGAGCAGTAAAATCTTAAGTAGAAATAATGCTTACCGCTAACGGGACTGCCGACTAACCAGTTTGGGGCAAGTACTTGCTCCTAACGTTAGTTCGTATGCGAGTTTGGAGTGAGAAATTAAAAAAATATGTTTTTTTCTTATCCCAGATTTACAAGATAAAGATATTTATCATGTTTTTTTTATATAAAGTATACTTACATTTGACGACGAACGCATCGGACGCTAGATGACAGTGTGCGATGGTGGTTGTCTTATCATTTCTCTTTTAAATGATTGTATGATGAAGTTGTAAGAATTAGGAAAAACAGACAACCCTGGTAGGAAGTTCCACTTTTTACCAGAAATGAGATGATAAAACAGACCTTAAAAGAATTTGTTAGCTCCTATGGTTATTGATTACAGGATTAATTATTACAATGAACCGTTATGAGCAATCAATATTGAGGTGCATGTGATGCATATGCAATGAATTCATAACAGCGCATTTATTGCACTACCTACATCTTTATGGTATATATATATATATATATATATATATATATTTAAGTAAAATAGATTATTGAATTTCAGTGAAAAATCTACTTTGCATACGACAATCGCTCGCTAGATCTCGAAACGGACCAGAGCAAATGGTAGGGTCGGCAAGCAGTCTCCCAGCCCCCGAAGACAAATAGAGGCCATTTTTATTTTCTTATGGAAATGAAACTGCCCGAGCCCCAGTTAATATTGTTTCAGTGGGAATGCGTTCCTGAGATACCGGGCCTTATTTGACAAGCGACCGCAATTGGAACAGTACAGCGACTCCGCTGTGTTCGGTACCTACTCGGAATTATTTGCTACTGACTGCGCCCGCGGATACACCCGCGTAAAATACCTTTCTCAGTTGGCTATTCAATATAACACGTTATAAATAAAAGTAGCGTAACTTATATGCGTATCAGCTGTCTGAGTGTGAAAGACCGTCGAAATTAGAGCCGGAACAGACAGAAAGATACGCAGAAATAATTTTTATAAATTGCTTTTTTAACGTACCGTATATACTTTAATATGCATTTAGTAAAAAGCTGTTATTTTGAAATTACAAGCAGACGCTTCAATTTTTTTATATTAGTACCTTAGTAGTAGATACTTAGATATTTTAGTAGTAGATACTACAATACTACTACTATCTACAATATATCTACAATGTATGCGCGATCCTGCATGCATTAAATTGCCCCAAGAAAAGGTATTTCCATTACATGCTACTTGTCTTTTGTGAGGCTTTATCGTGCCATTTTACCGCACGAAAAAAAAGGCAATAAGCTTGTTGATGCAACTGTAATCCACTTTCCTTCGCTTGTTCTTACAATAAAGAAGCACGTCACGTAGTAGTACGTGAAATAGTGTTATTATGCAGTTACTACACTTAGCGTACATACTACGTAGTCATTCTCAAAAGAGGTCTTTCGAATATCGACTGTGAAATCTTACGTTCGCTCACCTTCCGAAAAATAAAGATTTCGGCGAAATTTGGCGCGGTTAAGTACCTTATACGATACTTTTTGCTGGGAGAAAATATCTCATTCCTGTTGAATATTAAGTTTTTAATTTTTTTATCTTCTGCGAAGCGGATAAATAAATAAATAAAAGGTGCCGTTCAATAAGCGTTGAAATAAGATTAAAGATGGCAAGCCTCTTTTTATACTGACGCGATACCTCTTGAATGGAGGTAGCAAATCCTCTTTGCTGAAGCTTAAAAGCGCTTAGAACTTGTTCGAGGTGTACTCTAAAGAAATGTATAAGTTTGTGATATAACGTTGGTAAGACGTGGCACACGTAATACAAATCGCATGCTTAATGGAACACTGACTTATTGAGAGATAAGTTAAAATTTTGTTACGTACAGATACAGAGATACAGAGATAGTTAATCAAATGTACAAAATACGAGCACTTATAATTGATTAATAATTTAGTTTTAATTTTGTTCATCAACAAGTACTATAAGGCCTCATTGCAAGATCTTTTGCGATTTCCCAAAAATCGTCTTTTTTGAGTTAAGTCAGTATTCCAATAAACGTGCGATACCTTGAACCCATGAAAACCTTGGGTGGTCCTTATTCTAAATCTTTTTTTTATTCTTTATTTTGACGCTGGGGCCATTTTGACAATAAAAAGTTGGTATTGTAGAGAACTCTACGGTATGTAAGTTGCGTCAAGTGATTTTCTTCACTGTTTTAACCAGTGATATTTTTAAATCTTAAAACGCACGTAAATTTTGTAGTCAGAGGTAAGTGCTTGGATTCAAATGTCATCTCCCGAGGTGGGAAGATGACATCCAAACCACTTTTACCTACACATGAGGTGTTTCATAACCTGCAACATCTAAATTAAAACACATTATTAACCAAGGTAAAAGTTTGTCCAAGTCTAAGCGTAGACAATGGGGACAACCATTTTTGTTCAGATAAAATGCTGATAATATAAAATCGGTCTAGTACTCGATATAACTATAACTTCGACTTGCTGTTGAGCTCACATTAAACATCGTTGGACATCAACAATCACGAGCGCAGTGAGCACATTATCAAGGGGAGCATTAGCGGTGAGTTGGGTTACGGTACGCGTGACGAGAATACGAATGAAGCGGCTCGATGTGCCGCGACTCCGAGGAAGACTGCAGCTTGAGATGAAAACGGAAAACTATGGTTTTGTCGTACAACTAACATTATATTCAGGAGTCTCCGCACTCCGTACAAATGAAGAGAGTGATGAATGTAGAAGAAGCACGGCAAGTCTGTATGGATAATATGCCTAATGTTAGGCAGTCGGAATTTAGGCAAGTACTTTAGTACTAATTTGCCATTAGAGACTGGATGGTACAAAATATGATAATATTATAAATTTTATCGGATACCTAATTGGCGTCCCATTGGGACTAGTGGTTACCAACGCCGCTCTGCTGCAAGATATGTAAATAATCGTTCCTGATAGGTATTTTTGTTCGGAATATTTATTAAATCTTACATCGGAAACCGACCCAAACTGTGAAGATCCGGCAAATAAATTAGAGGGCTGATATTATTGCCCCTCGTATACGCGTGAAAAGGGAACACACCTTTAACGTTTTTCACGGTACTTATAATGTATTATAGGTATTAAGTAAATAGAAGTGTGTGAACAGGGCCTTAGTCTCTACTTATGTGGAGAATAGGCATGACTGTATTGTAAGTATGTAGGATGAAAATTGTGTATTATTAAACTGCGTTTAAAGTCTCATTACTTAAACCGCCAGAGAATGATCGGCAGATACTCTGAGTCTTAAGAGTTAAGTAATTAGTATCGCTAGCGCGGGTTTTGTATGTTTGAAGTTATGCGTAATTAAATTCTCTTCTAGGAGGCGACATATTTCTCTTGTGTCTCCTTGTGATCCATTTACGCTCAGGCAGCAGCATAGTCCACCTAACTGCTCCATTGTGAATTGGTGGCAAGACATTTTATTAGCCAATCAGTTTTTCGAATACTTTTTAAGCTATTTTTGAGGTTTCCGAGAACGATTAATGATTTAATGATACTATCATCGCCTCTCATTTATGGTACTACACGCCGATGAGAGAATTTTCACTTGCACCAAATAGATTTTTAATAGTCCTCAAAAACACAGTTCAAGCCTAGGTTATACCGCGCGCGTGCAATTTGTTGAATGAGCTTCCCTCGACAGTATGCATACTACGCTATGGGATTCTTTAAACAGCGTTAATAGATTCCTTCAAGGTAACAAACTTTGGCAACTCCTCTGATGCTGCACGTGTCAATAGGCGGCCGTAACCGCTTACCGTCACTTGGACCGTCTGCTGCGCCATGCTTTACACTTATATAAAAAGAAAAAAGTGAAACGTTTCTTGCGCTATTGTTTCCATGCCGTGTTTGTTAAATAAAAACATTTGCTATTAAATGCTAATAAAATCCACTAAGCGCACTTACAAACTCCGTTTAACGATCGATACAAAGTAAGTGTATATTACTTAAGGCGTATTGCTGTTAAACGTTACGACACACGTTAACTTCCTCCATTTTCATTGCCGTGTGCCGGTTATGCTAAAGCCTATAAGCATTTGACTACAGGCGTTTCCTCAGATTCTGTTGCCAGGTCCTTGACTCAACTACCAACTACCAGGGATCCAATACCAAGTGTATGTATGTATATATGTTTGTTTGTATGTGTGTGTGTGTATATATACTTGTAGGTACCGTAAATTAATTAATTAATTGAGACCTTTGGTCCGTGGGGGCCTGAAGCGCGACGTTTTTATAAAGATCTATCATCACGCTTGGTTGACGTGACAGGTGATCCTAGAGCTGGTGCTTACTTTGGACAAAGGATAAGCCTAGCCGTCCAAAGAGGGACCGCAGCCGGTTTCTTGGGTACCCTTCCACAAGACAGCGGTTTGGACTCTTTGTTTTAAATTTAGTTTAGTTACTTTGTTTACTTTTAATTAATAGGATAAGTTAGTTATTTACGTATCTTTGTTCTATACACCTTATAATGAAATAAATAATATTTTCTGTAAATTTAATAAAACAACCAAAATTTTAATTTATCTAACTATAAATAGTACCTATAAACACAAACATAACGTACTAGATCAATAGAAAGTAAGTAAATACGGTACTATCGACATTTGAAACTATAACCTTTCGAAAAGTCCCCGACAGATTTGCGGTGACAAGTCGCGGAAGTGAGATAGATTAATTAAAGTTCTATTTCACTCGCACAAAACTGTGGAGACGAAACAGTCGAGTTTAGACAATACATCTACAGTTTTCTTAAACGAAATACCGACAAAAGCCGCGCGCGAGCCGCGCTATTGAAAATAATAATTTAACGATTAGGCGCGCACATAAAAACCGAAATAAATCACAACGCAAACATAATGTTTTCATTTCGGCAACGTTCACAGTGAATTTTTATGGCGCGTTTAATTTTTCTTTTACGGCCGCCATCGCTGAGTTAACGGTTTCTTTTTTATTATAAATTCCATCGAGCTCAAGCTGCGCTCGCAATTTCACCTGCGCGCGAAAGGTCAGAGTGTGTTACGTGGAAGTTTTGATGAAATATCACAGAATCTTCGGTACCATACTAAAAACAATTGGACGATCCCACACACGTCCACCTGATTCCAATTCAATAAATTAAACGGCCGTGTTATGGTAAGCGAACGGCTCATAAACATACATATATACTTTACCATGCTACACTTATATAGATATTTTTATTACACGCAGACAAACAATCAAATGTGCTCATCTAACATATATTCGCCTCGGTGGCATTCGAGTTCACCTCCGGTTTAGCAATCAGCGTTGTATTATAATATTAGATTGTCTCGTTCAGTATACATAAGGGCTACTTGATTGTTCCATTAGCACACTAATAGTTATATCATACAACATTAGATATTCGCAAAATAAGACGATAGTAAGAAAAACTAATGTGAAAAGTCTTTAAAAACTCATTAGGCGAGAAAAAAGTGGGGCCTTACGTCTGTACGTCGTGCTGTAATGTGACCGAGTGCCGATGGTGGTTCGCTGCCTCGAAGCCTTCGTTTGTAACGAAGGATATTAACGAGATGATACTGGACAATGTCGTTGCAATGTTGTGACCTGGAAATAATAACCTCAATAAATCTCTGCGTATTGACAGATTCACGAAAAACATTTATGATAAGTGCACGAGTATTTATTCTCTGTCTGTCTGTACAAGCAGATCAGGTCTGTAAGTATAGCGATATGTGACCCTCGGTGTTCTCTGCCCACCCCTTTAATGCCCTGGCGTGATGGTGTATTAACTAACTTTTTAATTTTAGTATAATTTTGTTTCCGTCGTTTTTTCTATTCTTTGTATGATGCTCTTCATTTTCGAAATGTACCGTTATATCTAGCCCTTACTTATTTATAAGGCGCAGTTAGCAACGGTTCGAGAGCAATGCGAAGTGAACATTCGCCAGTTAATTCAATCAATAACAGATGCCGTTTGCAACATTCTGATCGCGCTATCAATTCTCTTGCACGAAGCTGGAGCGACTGGATACAGCATCGCCCGGTCATTTATTTCTATAAGAAATGAATATACAAAATGTTTTTGGCGCTTCCGCCTGCGTGTAATACAATTTTTAGTACATCCAAAAATATAAGTGAACCTTCCCCGTCCACTGTTTAAGCCACAAGGCTATTTACTAAACACTAAGAATATTTTCATCATTTACTCAACATGAGTGAGATAATCTGCTGTAGAAAAGTGACAAAAATAAAGAAATGCAGAAATGGCACTTGGGATCATGAGATAGAATTCAAATTATTGCCACAATAGACAAGTCATAACTCTAAAGTATTGAGATCGTTGTGGTAAAAAAATATATTTACATACATACATACCGTCACGCCAGGTCCCTAACGGGGAAGGCAGAAAGCACCGAGTTGCCAAATATCTCTGTCCTTGCAAACCTGACGCGCTTCGTCTACTTTCATCATTCTCTTCGTGCATACACGCCGGTTTCGGAGACTCTTGACTCCTCCGTCAGCCAATATCTAAAATATATTTCGATATAATAATTCATGTACCCAACCACGTTGTTCTAGGATCCTTGTAGGATGCCGACTACAACATACTCCAGGCCGGTGTACATTACATAGAGATCTCCGACTGTGTAGGCCATGCGTTTCGGGATACACAGGAATATAGTGCCAATTATTGAACATAAAACATGAAATAGTTAAACGTCAAACATTCGCATCTTTATAATATTCTCATACCTACTTGTGCATATATAATGTATTCGTCTTACAATAAACTGGATTTGATAATATTAATTATAATGGCCTCGTGTTGTTTCAATGGACTTCAATAAGGCGCCGTAACTAAAACAATCCATAACAAAACACGTTTTAATCAAATAAGTGATACAGGTGACGTTACGGGCGCAATGACAGCATGATGTGTAAGCAAAAGAAATTTTTTTGGTCACGCGGGCGATACCGCTGGTAACAACTAATATATCATACATTCAGTTTTTTTTTTCTAACGTAAACTCGAGTGATGTCTCGAGATAATTCCATTTTTATTCATATGTATGGTCACCCTAAAAGATGATCGTGTATACATATTTATGCGACAATATTGTATCCTGAGTATTCCTGAGGCGCATTACATAGTGTTCGCTGGATATGAAATACAATGAACACGTGGCGGTGGAGTTCGGCTCCAAGGACCAAAGTTGTTTGTTGTTGTTGTTGTTGTTAGTCTATATTCTTTTCCTTCAAACATTTCAACAAAATTGGATAATGAACAATATATTATATTATCAACATTTGTGTGAACAATTATTGTTTTGTTATCATTGTCTATTAACTAAACTAAAGCCATACCTAGTTCTTTGCTAAAATCGACGTCGTTCAAGCGCAAATGTATTCATCGCCAAAAGCTAGTGATATAAGAATTGAATCATCAGATTGGAAAACATATTTTTAGCCTTTACGTAAGCTTTCACATGTTTTCACAATATCTCGCAGTTTAGTTTGTAGCTAACTAGACTTTAATTCACCAATAGCATTCGACTCTGCTTCGAGCCTTCCCTATTTCGACAAAAGAACTTCTAAAGTTAGTATATTTATAAAGGTTATAACCAGAGGCTTATAAAAGTTGTGATATTTTCCCACCCCCGTAACTTCAAAGTAAAATAACTCGTAAAAACAGAACACGATATCCTTGCGTTGGAATTTTAACATCTTATTAATTTTCCGAAAATGTAATATTGCAGACTCAGTTTTTTAATATCTCCGCTAAGCGCACGATAAATTAATTCGCGGACAACTTTTTTGTTGCTCGAGGAAACGATTGATTTCTTATGAACCTTGTGAACACGCCAAGAGAAAGCTTACGCCTTACATACTAAAACGCCACTTTTTCTATTTTAAGTGTTCCGGTAGGCTGAAATTGAAAAAGTGCGATACTATACATACAAAAACACAACAAAAAAACAAAAGCCTTGAGCAATGAAAACGCAGGAGCACCAGAGACACTGATTGAGTTTCTTGGAGATTCCAGCACCTTTCGTGGATGCTCAGGAGGGGATTTAGTGGGTAGAAATACCACACGCTACGAACTCCTCCCTCGGATGTTCGCAGGATTTCGCACACGTCAACAAAAAATAAGGCATTGATATAATTTTCAGTAAACATACGGTTAAATTGAATAAACGTACGGAAGTGTCGTGAACAGTAAACATTGAACAGCGTATTAATGGCCGAATTCCGGCGCCAACCAACCGCACACACGCCGCTCTGTCAACGTTAAAATCACACGAATCATTTCATTTTATTCGGCGGAGGTTCACATTCCGTGTTCGTTACAAAGCAGCTGTTTACACAAAACGATTTTGTAACAAGACTTCTTCCAACCGGGTTTACGGATTTTATAAAGTTTTACTCATTTAAGCTCTTGATGACATTCGCGTGGTCCGAAATAAAAACCACGCATTTATTCACTTAAGGAAGAACTGCGTAAATACATAAAGATTGTAAATCACATAAAACCAAAATAATCGCGAGATTTAAAATGACTACATCGTTAACCAGTTCAGCAACCAGAGGTGAATCCCATTGGAACCCCTTTTATCAGTAATGTAGCATGCTACTTATCGGTCCATAAACAATTTGTATGCGAAATTTTGTATAAGTATATCTAAACACAACTGCTTGCTCGATTGAATCACAAATATCCAAACATACAAGCTTTAAACTAAAATTATCAGTTACGTCAGTCAACGGATGAATACCCTGTCTGGTAATAACAAAGGTGTTAATAAAAAAATGACGTTATATACTACAGCGAGTCGAAATAAGGACAGTCGTGGTCATCGATAGCAATGGAAACCACATACATATGTAGGTACGTAATAGGTCAGCACTCACCGACGTAGTGCCAAGTGGCCTATGCAATACAAATGTCGCAATGTGGGGGACGACCCGAGCTGTGACCGCCACTAAGGTGCCTGTTGCACTGACCGAATAGCTATTGTCAAAATTTACGGTACTTTCGAATTGGTTCAAGGAAAAGGTAACAAGGAATTTCATGAAGGTACCCAATAGCGTGACAGGGATTTTTTTATATGATCGAACAGCTGGCTAGCTGTCGGTTTTTCGAGCCGCCTTCGAGGCTTCCGATGAAGTTTAAAATTGTTACTTAACAAAGCACAAGAATACTCATCGCATAAGGAATTATTGTAACAAAAATATATAAAATGAACTAATGTCAATTTTCATGTAATGCATCACTTGTACTAATCCCCCTTATGTATGGTTTTCCACAATTTTTTTTTTAGAAACAACATTAAGTTTACAAATACTGAGCTCATTCGAGCTTAATTCGCTAGACGGATCCGAAACACGATATGTTTACATGGATCTCACAAACTTGTAATAAACAACTGAATGCTGAATTATCTGTGAAATAGTCTGAAATGAAAACTTATAGAGCTCCGTCTCGGTAGGTACACCGGAGTAATTAATTCCTATTTGTACGTCAATATACTTGTGGAATTACATTCATTAGTCGTCTCATGAAGTCTACTTTGATGCCTAATTAGCTTTCAGAACATCCCTAGCTTCTCTTAAGACAAGTACAGACACGTACTCTAGCGACATCTAGTAATCATAGTGTATTTATAAGATACGCCCTTAAGTTCTGTAACTTTTCCGACATCATTATACTATATAAATAAGACTTATTTTGTTGAGCATGGCAACAGTATTGCATAAGTAATATCGTATCTCTGTAAAACATCACAATAATGACACTGTAACTTGTACTTTTAAAGTGTTTACTTACTTTGTACTTGTATTCTGACGGTTTCAGTTCAAACCGGGGGTATATAAACAAAAAACTCTCTTACCTTGGAAATATATATGTTGAACAAAAAATCTTAACAATAACAGGTTAATACTGAGTGCGATCACGAAGCAGTCACAAGTGGCCGCTGCCGCCCATGGACATATGCAACCGACCACAAATAAATCTGTAAGAAAAACATTAGTATTAGTAAATACAATTAGTCAATAGCACTGTTATTTAGTATATGTAATTGGTAACAGGACTGGTAGTAGGGCTGCGGTGTAGCTAGTGGTAATCAGTATCCGTTATATTAGAAACTAGCTAAATCAGCAAACGTAGTTCTGTCATATAAATAATAGCAGACCGGACCACGCGTTGCCATGGTTCAGTTAAAATAATGATATAATAACTTAATCTCATATATGTAAAATTCCAGTAACAGCATGTCTGGTTAGATGGTCGGTGCCGACTCCGTGTGGCAAAGCGACCGCGCGCGCGCTGCAGTGGCGTTAATTTTTTGATTCTTCAACATTTAAAATTCGTAATATCTTTTGAACGGAATGTCCGATTTGAACAAACTAAAATACGAATCACAAGTATTGAAACAGTCTTGCTTAGGAAAATGATTTATTTGGATAAGGATCATTACAAAAGTACGGATAATTTGGTCTGATTTTGGTCGGAATTTCTATCAACTATTAAAATATTAAAAATTAATTATAGTGACGTAACTTCAATAGTCAGACGTATGCTATCGCGACATTTTTGTTGTTATTGAGATGTTCTTTAATATTGTAGAACATTTTTTTGTTCTATCATCAATCGTTTTCGCAGCGCATGCGATGAAAGACATTTT